>CAHIKZ030000014.1:2530000-2570000 GCA_903632075.3 Acanthosepion pharaonis | reverse complement strand
TCCAAAAACTAGTGGTTCGTGAGTAGAAGCTATTTGAGTGGAATTTAAATCTCAATGATGAAATACGAAGGAAGTAAATGTGGTTCGCTACAATATGCGTGACATAGCGTGTCTTAGCAGTGAAAGTTAGAACTAGTGGTACTAAGGACTGTATTTCGTCGGAAGATTTTCCATGAAAATAGCGATAGAGTAGCATAAGGCTTGATACATTTAAGAAAGTGACGTATACAGGGAGTTTTGATTTTTTACGTAAGACACAAGATTACTGTACACTGCTCAACTCAGTAGTATTATATCATTTTCTTATAGAGATAATTATAAATAAATCTTTCCCAGGTGTACGAAAAAAGTGTTTCTGATATTTTTATCAGGAGCATTTGTTACGTATTTATATTGACGAAATGATATTTAAATGTCTGTAAAAGCTGAAGTAAGCAATGCATTTTGAAACGATTCCTCATAATTCATAAATGTGGTTTTAATTTAGATGTTGCTCACAAAACGAACATAATATTAATACGCATACACACACACGTATACACATACACAGATAAATGGATACTCACACTCTTACATATATACACATTCTCCCACGCACATTTATATGCGCTCTCACATGAAAATATGCATTATATATATATGTATGTATGTATATGTAGTTAGTAATCCGTTAGTATATAATCCATGTGAATCCTATTAACACAATATAAAATATTAATTATTAAATCTGATTCACACACAGAGCTCAATGTATTTATAATAAACAGAGCAATATATTTCATACAATTGGAACAAAGCTACTATTATGTAAATGGCCATTTTCACCTTTTAACTTTAAATGTGCAGAATATTTGAAACGGTCAATCGATGATGAATTTTTAAAATAATAATAATAAACTTGCAATAGGAGGAAAGAAATGGGAATGGAATCTGAATATTATATGTTAGTATAAATTTTTAAGGAGTTTATAGATTTTTGAATGTTTTTTTTTGTATTAAATATTTTAATTTCAGTTAATTTTTTGTAATACTTTTTTTCATTTAATTTTTTTTTACTATTATTTAATTAATTAATATATTTATATATTATTTTGTTTATAGTATTATCTATTGATTCTAAGGGCATTTTTTATTACCCTTATTCTGGAGGCACTTTCCAGTTTTATGTTTGGTTTTTTTATTATTATATTACATATTAAATTTTAAACATATTTTCCCTTGCGGATGGGTGTTAATTGACATAAATTTAATTTGATATATATGAACTTGAATGTCTTCATCCTATGATATTTACCCCCCACCCCACACCACCACTTTGCATTATTTTTTTTATATTTCCCTTACCTTAATATTCATTCTGACATATTTGTTAATTCTTCATCATTTTGTTCCCCCATGTCTTTCTTCCTTCCTTTTCTTTCCTCCCCCTTTTCTGTATTTCTATTTTTTTAAAATATTTATCATCCAATGATTGTTTGAAAAATACCGTTAATTTAATTCTTCAAAGAGAAAACGATCATTTACATAATGGCATCTTAATTCAGACTGTACGATATACACACATGCGCGCGAGCACATACACAAACACACACACACATACATATATATATATATATATATATATATATATATATATATTATATATTTGTGTGTGTGTTAGGATAAAGAACAAAAATGAAACATTTATAAATCTGACAAGTTTCGTTTTATTAAAACTTCCTAAGAGAAAGAGGTATGGAAAAAAATCTGGAATTTTTATGTTTGCGCCATTTGTTTTTATTGTTTAAGCGCACTTCAAGTGCATTTTACTAGTCTAGAATCGTCCGTGGATATAATTTATGTGTGGAAGTCTCTCCTGATTCTTTTTTGTCTATGTGGGATGAGGTTGATAATGCATATATGTGTGTGTGTGCATGCGTGCGTGAAGCTGATGAGACGTCAAGAAAAAACTATTGATTAATCTGTTGCTATTTTTAACCATATAACATAGATGTTGGAAAATATTCATAACTCGACTTTTTCAAAACTCTGTTTCCTAGAATAATGTTTTTCTCGGTTAATCTAGTTTTTGTATAATTATTATAAGTGCTTCGAGAGTTGTGAGTCTCTGTGTGAAATTAAAATTATATAAGATGCGTGAATCAATGATCACTGTGCATATTATTTTGATATCGGAGAAGATAAAAAAAACCCTTCCAGTTACTTATTTTAAACGAATATAAATATGCTTCTTTTTAGCAAAACCTCAGGCCTCAAACTTTTACAGGTTATTTAAAGCCGAATGCTCTCGTTTTGATTGTTAAAAAATAGATAGGCAGACGTATGACCTGTTTGCATGTGAGCCAATAAGCTTGACACATATTGGTTTGCACGAGGGTAAAAATGGTAGAATTAGGGCCTGTTTGCTCGAGTGTCAAAAGGGTAGATATCGATTCGGTTTGTAGAAGAATCAAAATTGTAGACATAGGTTTTGTTTACAGTAAGTCAAAATGTTAAATATAGGTTTGGTTCAAAAAGATTAGCGTAAATCTTGTAAGTAGATGATCCCTTTCTTGAAATACTCTGCATAAGGATGCAGTCGGCGTATTCATGACACCAACCGGCAAGGCGAAAGTTCAATTTGTTTAAAAGAAAGAATAGGAACATTTAACGTTAGATTTAGTATCGATAACAGAAAAATCATCTTCATGATTTTACGGCAACGAGTCAACTATTTTCGTTATGAATAAGCACAATGGTCAAAAGGCAATTTCTTTTGTTACAGCAGGGTTGAATTTAATAATACTATTAATGCTGCTACTAAATTCATCTGAAAATATGTTCCATAAAAGCAAGTGATACAATAAAATTCAATTAGAGAAAGAAAATATATTTCTTTATAAATAATATAAAGTTTTTTACCTTTCAAAATTTTATTTTTCCGTTTCATCGATCAGTTCACCATTGCCTTTTCAGATATATCGAACTTTTTCAATAATTAGTTCTTGCAGTTCTCTTCGCCTTTGTATTGGCATTTTGTTTATTTTTCTCTCCTGGAAAGTTCCCTGTGTTCACTGCAGTTGTAGACTTTGTATTTTAACTGCCACATACGTGTACATAAATTACTTTATTCATGTAATTTCTGCAACGTAAGAATAACTTTCGCATAAAAAGGAAAACGTCTAGGTGCTTTTACAAAAAAAAATGTACAAATCAAAAATCACCTTTGATGGTTGAATATTCTGAAACCACGTATTAAATTTGGAACGCCATGTCTCCTTTTCATTTGAGATCACGTAAACTGCATACGCTACTGATTTTGTCATCAGATGAGTTCATTCAAAACTATTCCTACCGTTGAAATAATGTTGTCATTTAAGGCATTGTCCACAGGGCATATCAATGTGATAAAAATGACCTAGATATGCTGAAAAAAAAATTAACAGCCAGAAGCAGATGTGTAACACAATTACAATCGAATACCGACGTTGAAGCACCCACATCGAAGGAGATGGCGATTGATTTTTAGCTCGGTCTTAAATGTTTCGTGTTCTTATGGCAGACAATAATGCCTCTAAGTGGGTTCTACAAAGCTTCCACCTTCTTAAGCAAAATAAAATAATAGATAAATAAAAACTTTTGAGTACATGTTCCAACAAACCCGATGTTGAAGATTTTCCAGTCATGGTCTTAAGGATACCAACAGTCATATTTAAGAGTGGAGTAGTGCCAGTCTTCCCTTTATCAGTCGAATGCTGTCTCTCAAGACTGAGAGAATGTAACTGATCACAGGTTAGTGGTTCCGGACAGGCCGTCCCTCAACGGAGTTAAAATGGCGCCCGTTAGACTTGCCAGTCGTGCGTCCTGATAAAGAGATCGGAAAAAAACTGGTAGGAGAAAGTGAGAATTCTTGCTGGCTGAAAGGATAATGTCTCCAAATGTCACCTACCTACCTATATAGATCATAGCAGAAACACCTGAAATGAACAACGGAATATTTTGAAATGGGAGGTCAATATTTAACCTCAAGACATGATTATTTTTTTTTCACTATTCTATATATGACCCCAAATGTGAGCTAAAACAGGAGTCTGATTTTTTTAAAAAAATACTAAGAAGAAAATGCATTGAATGTGCACCGATTTCACAGTTGTCCACGGTCAACATTCAGACGAATCTCATATCTAATATCATCAATTATTGCAAAATTCTTAGAAGCACAATGCGGCATACGAATTTATAGATATAGCATTGACTTTTAGGAGTAAGCTAAAGTTCAAATCCAGTATACGTTAAAGGCTTCTTTACATAAAACAACATATTTGCCGCCACATCAGATAATCATCTTTACTAAGTATTCGCCATATAACAACACATTTTTTCACACAAGGTTTTCTCTCTCATTCCGGTCTAGGGATACCTACTGTAAGAGGCGAAATGCGTAGCGAAGTGGCACCACTGTCTTATTATCGCCACCTGCTTTTTATGTTATTCTACATCATTGTATCACACATAATACATGAACACTCAATATATATATATATATATATATATATATATATATATAGAGATAGAGAGAGAGAGAGAGAGGGGGGAATAGATAGATAAATGGAAATACAGACTGAGATCGATAAATATCTATCTATCTATCTATCTATCTATCTTAAGATAGATATAATCAACTCTTAGCATAAATCCAGCATTATAAATTGACAATTTCAATCCAAATTTACCAAAGATATTTGTCAGACTACGGACAAATCAGTATTACATATACATAGGAAAAAAGACGAAAATACACACACATACACATACGCATATACCCCACTCACACCGATGCGTATTTTCACACACACACACACACACACACACACACACACACACACATATATATATATATATATATATATATATATATATATATATATATATAATATATAAATATAAATATATATATATATATATATATATATATATATATATATATATATATATATATATATATAAAATAATGTTTCCACTTAGGATATGATATTCATACTCGTATCTACATTATATACAGATGTTCTTAGAATGTGTATTTTCAAGTGATTTTTTTTTCAATCTGTGCGCCTGCGTGTAAATAATGAAGGAAATATATATTTTTTTTATTTTTATTTTTTGACCAGTGTCCGACCGGAAATCACACCAGCACTGACGTGGCGTGTCACATCCGAACTATTGATCACATGGTTCTCACAGCTTCCGTGAGTTAGTCACAAACTGACAATGACGTATATTGAGCTGCCATCGTGACGCCAGAGGATTTGTGAGCATGTTAGTTGCTGGTGTATGAATCACATGTAGCATTCACATCAAGTGAATTTTCACAGTGACGCTATGCTGCAAAGAGAGTGTTCATTCCGCATCATTTTTTTTCTTTTCGGTATATAATTATCCAAGGGGAAGTCACCGAGATTGATGCCGTTTGAAATAGTGTTGTTCAATATTGGCTTTTATCTGAGTTCTCGAAGTCTTCTCTTTCTTATAAGATCATTCAGTTTGGATATCCACTTTATATTACATTCGTTGAAATTTGCACGTGCTGCAGATTTATTACCAATGCTAACATATATACATTTCCAGCATTTAACCATAAGATTTATGTTAACAATCTCTTCCATGTTACTTCGAGTTTATGGAACATTCTTCCGGTTTCCTCCTTTCCAATTAACTTAGGATTTCAAAATTTTAAATGCAATGTCAATCGCCATCTTCACTTTCCTTAACCCCGGTTCGTTTAGTGTTATCTCAAATTATTAATGTTGTTATCAGATTATTTTACACTAAGTAACTCCTTTCGTCTTAGTGGCTTTATCGCCTGGCTTGAGGGGAAATGATTAAAAAATAGGTTGTTTATAATACAATTCTGTTGATATTTTAACTAAATGTTTATATATAGATATAGTCGAGTCAAATAATTTCGTTTTATTTTCTTATGAATGCAAATTAGACCTCAAGAAATTCGAAGAATGTATCAGAATTGAACAAAAAACAAAAACAAAAGAAAAATCACTAAAACAAAATGAATGCAGCAGTACGAATAATTCAGTAGATACCACGAATGGAAACCCTGGCAATAACAGCCTTACAAATTCCATTCTAGAATTATTTTTTTTATTGCACCTACTAATATGACCTTTGGAATTCAAGATAAATATTGATACGATATTTGAATTGACAATTTTTATTCGAAAATGGCAATCTTCAAAATGGTGGAAAACGGTTATTCCAAAATTAGATCATTAGGAAATCATTTCAAAAGAAGATATATTCAATGCAGTTGAAAAGTGGATTTACTGAGGATTTATAATCAGCTAGGAAGTTGAGTCCCAAGATATGCTAATATTGAGTTATCTCCAATTAAGTAGACCCATTAGAGATACAACTTTATACAGATGATCCTATATAATCTCATTTTATTGAATTTGCGCCACTATTTTACAATGTTTGCAACATATAAAATCAGATATTTCTTTTTACAATAAAAGGAATAAAATATCGTAAAATTGCATAAAAATATGGATCAATGAAAATGAATATAGCTTTTGTTGGTGTTTTTACGGAAATTGTTACGAAGAATTCATTTTTTTTTTTTACTTTAACAATTTTCTATGAAAATGTTTAATATGAATTTATACTTTTTTTTAAGCATTTCACCCCAAGCAAGGCAGGAGTTCCACTAGCACGCAAGCGGTTACAGAAAATAAAAGTAACGGAAAAGATCGGTGATTGAGGAAATGTTAAAAGAAGAACAGGGATCAAGATCAAAGCTTCAGAAGATGTCGATTGACATTACATTTAAATATTTGAAGATTATATTCATCAGGGAAGCAAGTAAAGGAATTGAGGTCCACCGTCGGGAAGTGCGAGAGATGAAGCTGTTGGGGTAGAAGAGCCAATTACAGTTAACTCATTCGACAATAAAAGGGTGGGACCGAGATGCGAACCTAGTAGCACGTTTAAATTCATGCACCTGTGAAAATGTCTCGTCAGAGCAGGTTCCATGAAAATATTTATAGAAAAGACAGATGGAAGCTACAACAAATCTGTGAGAAAGTGATTGGTGTCGATATGACAGGTCAGGACCCATCACATTGCATATCATTCTTTGGATTTGGTCGAGAACCTCGAAATGAACAGCGGAGGCACCGGACCAAATATGGCAACAGCATTTTAATACATACGACGAATGGTAAATTTGTAGATGTGAAGGAGGGACTCAGAAAAGAAAAAATCTGTGAGACCAAGAAGGCAAACTGAGACATTCTCGTGAAGTTGAGCATCAGCCCTGTTGATAGGAGGCAGAGAGGTTTCTCTATGGTGGGTAAATAAGAGCGGTTTCATTTCGATGTATTGAAATTTCCTGCCACAGTCAACCACAGATTCGAGGTACTTTTCTAGACCAACGGACAGGTAAACTTTGTCAGCGCTGCCGGGCTTACTATTGAAACAGGAGTAAATGGTAGTGTCGTCTGCATAGATGCCTACTTGAGAACTGATGACATCAATTATATCGTTGATGAAGATCAGAAACCGTATAAGACCCACGATAAAGTCTTGCGGAATATCAACGTTCGTATGAAAGGAACTGGAAGAGAACCCGTTCAGGACGACCTACAATTCACGGTTTGAGAGGAATGATTAATCTATGAAGCTTACGGAGAAGACTCGCATGCTAAACCCTGTCAAAGCTATCTAAATCAAGAGCTCAAGCTTCTCTGTTATTATCAAGAGCTTGGTATAAAAATTCATTTATGTCCGTAAGCATGTCAGCGGTAGACTGGGCAAAGCGGAAACCTTATTGTTTGTGAGAATGTTGTAGATCATGGAAGGTAAGTTGCTTAACCACTTCGGCATTGATTAAAGCCTCGAAGACGTTGAGGAAGAGTGGTAGCAGACTGATACGACGGTAGTTGGATGGGTAGGTAGGGTCTAAAGAGTTCTTGAAAACATGAACAACAGAAGTGCATTTCCAACAGGCTGGAAAGAAAAAATGAGCGAGGCAATAGTTATATAGTTCTGAGAGAACTAGAGCCATCTCACGAGCACATTTCTTTAGGACTACGAATGGTATAGCGTCACCACCACTTGCTTTATGAGGGTCTAATTTAGAGATAATGTCCAATACTATCGACGGGGTTAAGATCATCTCACTCAGTAGAGCCTCATTTCTAGGGAAAAAATCAGGTGTGGGTAAAATCATCTAGAGTCCAGTGTTGTGTTGGATGGGAATTTCCGAGCATAGCATTCAGCATTATCAGCTTTGGATGTTAGGACTTCTAACTGATTGAACAGAAGAGAGATTGAGGATTTGCACTTGTTCAGCATACTCTTGCAGATCCGCCAATAATCTTTAAAATCAAACTTATGAGATACCGTACGTTGTTTCCTTTTATCAGCAAACATTAACTGTTAATTAATGGGCTATAGCGGATGAGAATGCAGGCGAGAACCAAGGAGATGAACGCGGTTTTATTTGGTATTTTCTTGCTGGGATGAAAGCCTCGATGCCAGCTATTACCCAGGAGGAGAACCTAGAGGCACATTTTTGAACGGGTTGATGAAAAAACCACATTCCAAGAGACATCCGAAGGAAATCACGGAACATGCCCCAGTCTGCGATAACAGAAAGATATTCTGTTAGTAGGTGGTTCATGGCTGAAGGGAGAGTAGATGAAGATGTTAACAGACACTACCGCGTGATCAGACTTGCCGAGAGGCAGAGCTGTGTAGTGTGACAAGAGTCAGGGTTGGACATCGATAAGGAAACGATACGGTCAGGTTTACTGGGTAAACGCGTAGGAAAGTCAGCCATTTGCATGATGGATTGAGTGATTGAAAAGTTAAGGGTTTGTTTGCCAGCGAGGTCAGTTACAGAGTCTTTTTAAGCTAGATCGTATGGCGGACGTTAATGTCACTGGACACGAATATGTTAGAAAACGGATGTAAAGAGATGACATTGTCTATATTATCGGAAATGCTGTCGAGTACACAACAGTCTTGCGACGAAGGGGAACGGTAGAGAAAAAAGAGATAGCTTAAAGAATTGAAGAGAGATACACGGAGACATATATACGAATGGTTTCGAGGTTCCAAAGAGAGTTCCCTAGCTAGCGTGAGATCATCGAGTACGGAAACTCCCTGCCCGTGCATGTAGATTTTAGGGTTCTTTATAAAGAGAGGAAGGTATCCGGGAATCGAGAAATCAGAGGAAGTGATTGACGCGTTAATGTTAGTCTCGCAGAGAGCTAGTATATCAGGAGACTTATCAAAAAGAAAAAAAAATCTACACTGCAGATGTTGGTACAAATACCAGGGATATTTGAGAAAAAATGTTAAAAGGTTTAGGTCATTTTTTTGAGCTGGTTTATTTTTAGTCGTTTATGGTTATGTTCAGTTATGTTAATAAGGAAAAGGCCTAATATAACAGTAGCAGTCGATCATGATATGTAACATGGGCAGAAAAGAACTGGCGCAGACTGCAATAAAATGTGACCTCAGGGTTGTCCACCGGAGGTGAATGCAGAAACACACTTCCTACATGGCACTGCAAGAAAACCGATATTATGTAACTGTTGATCAGAGCAACCTCTCAAGACGCTACGCAAGAATTCTAGCTGCTAACACCCAGTCGAGAGCAGCAACCAGAAAACAGCCAACCCGGAACCCTGAGTATGAAGAGACTTTGCCACAAACCGTACACATTACAAGAGAATCACGAGAGCACTACTACTAAGGCCAGAGAAAAGGTAAGGATCCGGAAACCCCTTTCTAAACAGGAAACAAGGGATAATCCTCTATTACTGTTTAAAAGGGTGAATGGGGAGGAGGATTGACCAGGCGATAGGAAAGTATATCTATTCCTATTATAAAGAAAACCCCAAACCAAACATCAAACAAAAGCAAATCAATGAACAACGGGCTTGGCATCCAGAGAAATTATTATTACAAAAGAACGAGTTTCACTTAGAAAATCCAAATAGAGAGCCGTGTTGGGAGCCACGGACTTCACGGTATGAGTTATGTATGTATGTATAAATCGCTTGTCAGCTGGAGGGTGAGACGACATATTGGGAGGAAAAGATATCGGTAGATCGTTGTTCGTTCACTATGCCTGCTCATATGAACTAGTAGAGGTGAGTACAGCAGAAGCTTATGTGGGAGTGGGGTATGGATAGGAAATCTGAAACTGAAATACAATGTTTCAACTTAGTTTAAGTGCCAACATACACTTCTTGTTGAAGAGAACCCCGCACCTGTGCGAACCACGATTAAAATAATGTCCAATTCTGGTGCTTAATTTTTGGAGCTTATGCTGGCAGGTGGCAGAATAAGCACCAAAGGTTTAATATTATAACAAAGATGGGGAAATTCACTTAATAAAAAAAAACTAAAAAAAAACTTAGTATCTAGGAAATCATACACATACACTTGGGAGAGAAAGAAAGAAAGAAAAAAAGAAAGAAACAAACAAACAGGTAAATAATGTAAAATCATTAACGAATAAAATTAAAAGATATTCATACAAGCAAGACGGACTAAGATATTCTTTTTCACATAGTTACTGAGACAAAAGTTAAGCAAAGAGTAATATTCTTTTTCTTTTCTTTCTTTTTTTTTTTTTTTTTTGCTGGTAATAGTTATCTACTAGGACCAAATTTAAGTCCCTCAGGGTGACGGAGATGGGCACTGTAAAGATCGCCATGTGTGAACACTCCACGTCTGTGAGCCACGATTAAAAATAATGTCCAATATTTTCACGAGTCAGAATAATCACCAAAAGTTTTTAACAAGTTTTCAAAGGGGAAAAGAGGTTAAAAGAAATCCGATTCAATTAAGTTTTAAAAAAATGTAAAACTTATTGCCGAGGAAAACGTATACATACACTTTGGGAAGAGAGAGAGAGAGAGACAGAGAGACAGAGACAGAGAGACACGCAGAGGAAAGAAAGAAATAATATTCTCCAATTCCCACAAAAAGCACAAATATGCGCCTTTGTTTCATATAAATCTTATTTTATATTATTATATTGGTTACTATGATATAAATCGGTAGAAATAAAGAAAAGCGTGTCGAACAGTTTCGTAATTCTAATCATCCTACAATTTAATGAATGATAGACAATTTCATCACAGATGAAGAAAGAACTTGAAGCAACTGAGGTATGGTACTACAGAATAATGCCGGGAATACTTTGGACATAACATGTAATTAACGAAAGACCTTTAAGAAAAATAGTAACAGAGAGTCGGAAAGATAGTTGGGATGAATAACGTTGAAACAGGGATTTGTGAATTTGACACTCACATGACATATTTAAAGAAATGGCGACAAAATGAAACATCTAGTTATTTACCTATAAGAGTAAGAAATATTGCTTAGAATTAGTTAAAAAAAAAAGATCGGAAACTGCTGTGAGAAATGTTCGTCCTGAATCTGAAGATGATAACGCCACTCATTTAGGAAGCAAAGCATATAGAGGGTGCAATAAATAAATAATTGTCTAAATTACGCAAAATGAAAATAATACTGACATCTCATTTTAACAGGTATCGTTAACAAATTTACACAAAATTATCATGTAATACTAAAGGGTAAATTTATTCGATAAAATCGTCATTGGCTTCAACCACAGCCTCCAGATGGCTTTAGAATCTTCTGCAAATCTTCTGAGAAGTATCTTTGTTTAAGTTGGTGAATGCTGCCATAATCCTTGACTTCAGATCATCTTTGGCGTTACAAGGGGTTTTGTTGGTCTCTCGTTAAACTGCACCCCACATACATTAATCAAGGCAGTTGAAGTCTGAGGAGTTAGGTTGCCATATGTAAGGGGTGATTTCGTCTCAGAAATTGGTTTGGATCTCCTGTTTTTGTGGCATGGTGCAGAGTACTATTGCCAGTCATAGACTCTTCCAGAAGACACCCTCTTGAGTCAGGGCAGCACTACCTCCTCAAGACATTTGATGTAGGCGTCCTAGTTGAGGCCTTGTGGGAAGATGAATGGAGGCATAACGTCGACATATCTAGTGATCACTCCAAACACCATGATGTTGACTGGGATATATCATTCATCTCTTTGCGAATCATCTACATTATCCCCTGATTTACATCCAAACACTCTGAAATGTACGGATTGGAGTTTCCGGCGCGAAAACCAAATAGTAGAGGATGCCGTTTCCACATTTCTGGTGGGGTGAATTGAGTCATCGTGTTTTTTTTTTTTTGTTTTTTTTTTTGCTTGTTTTTTTTTCTCACAACTGGTGCTCAACAGACTCTACTATTGTGTGCACTCGACAAAATAAAAAATAAACAGCGTGTATGCGCGAAATTAAAAATATAAAATGGTGATAATTTACTCATCGCACCATAGAGATAAAGAATAAACATAAACGATATGCAGGCTTGCGTTTTCTGTGTTTTTGTAACTCATGTTCTTTCGAAAGGCATTGCAAATGGTAACATGCAAACGATACGTCAGTATTCAAGATGAAAAACAATTTAAGTTTTACAATGGAAAGAATGAAATATAAAAACTGTTAACACATTTTTAATAGGATCATAGATTGCTACGGAAATTGTATATTGGAAACCTTGTTTGCTTTCTTGAGGCGTGAATATAATTTAGAATTTTCATTAGAGGAGGTAGTTTTATTCTCAGTTCATATATTCTATATTTTTTAATCGTGAATTATTATTCATTTTTAATTTAGTTCCATAAAAGTTGCATTTACCTTTTTTATTCTATGTTATTCATACAGATTCCACTTGACATACAATAAAATATCATTTTCTTCTTATTCTTCCCTTTCTTCAAGATAAGAATTAACCATTTCTTCTTATTATTTTTCCTCTTTTTAGTATGATTTCACACGCATATATTTCCATAACAGTGAAGTCATATATCTTTCACGAATTATATCTTACCACAAAAATATAGGAACCAGCCTAAACAATTTTGCTTTATTGAATCAATTGCCAGGTCTACTGCTAGGAAAGTTGGTTCACTGTGTCGTACCAGACCATTCCTCTCATTGGAACCCATCTTGGACATTTACAAATCTATCATTCTTCATGGTGACATATCTGGTCTGGCTCCCCGTTTATATCTCGCGAGATTCTCGATAAAATCCGACGAAGGTTCTATAACGTTACCAGTCATGAACAGGTATCTCAACTTCAGTCACTTTTACACAGCCGTGACGTGGCCTTCCTCTGCCTTTTTTATTAATATTTCCATGGGAGTTCTTATGAGCTCTCCTACTTTGTACCACGACCACATGAATTTAAGCGTATTGTTAGATTGCTACAAAGTATCATCCTTTTAGTTTGAAGCAGTTAGATGGTAACGTAAATTCTATTCTATTAGTTTATTTTCACCGTCAGAATTAAATGACAAGTTTTCTTAAACAAATCAATTGAAACCTCAATTGCCATGTCCTGTCTTCCAGATGCCTGCTCATTTATTGCCCTTAACCAGAAAATATTTACGCTTTGCTTGGGGATGAAATGATTAAATAAACAATGATTTATATATGATTTATGATGTGTCTATAATATTTAATTTTCCTGATATATCTCTCTGTCTGCCTGTCTCTGAATGTCTTCCACACTCTCCCTATCTCTCTATCCATATATATATATATATATATATATATATATATATATATATATATATATATATATATATATATATATATATCGGGTTTAGCAGCAAAATTATCCATTTGTTAGATTAAGCTTTGAACCGTTGTATATTAGAAGTGATTAAAGATATCTTACTGGAATTTTTTATTTTACAACACTATTAGACTCTACTTTCACCAATAAGGATATATAATTTTTCTCCAAGCTTAACAGAAGAATCGTGATGAAATCGACCATAAACGAAAATGATATTCAACATTAATTAATAATAGCTAAGGATTTGAAGCTCACAAAGGTTTGAAATTAAGTTTATATATATATATATATATATATATATATATATATATATATATATATACAGAAGCTTTATGTGCATGTGTGTCTGTGTATGCCATTGTGTGTATGCTATTTATACACGTCTATATTTATCGACCGATTTCAATGATATTTTAAACACCTATTGCAAATTTAATATTGTAGGTTACGACCAACATTTCAATCACCAGGCCGACTGGTTTTTAGCAGAGAAATTGATAAAATTGAAGGTGAGTACGAATTTTTTCAAAAACCATGCGAACAAAATTTTTACTGGATGACCAAATGTCCTTTACACTTAATGCAAAACATATCTCATATGTTTATGCAGAGTGCTTGACAGTTGTCCTGCGACAGTGGCTTCACAGAAAACAAAATTAAAAAATCGGGTTTTTCTTGCTACTTAAGATAAAAACTTCAATCACTTCCACATTTTTTATCGGATTTTCTTCAAACATGTCGCAAAAAATTTGCCATCATGCAAGAAATAAGATCCTGGAAAAACAGCGAAAAACTGTTCAGAAACCCAGGTTTTCGGCCATAATTCCCTGGTTTTTCATGCCATGCTTTCCAAATCTGCCATCTAAATTGTATATGACACACAAATTGTTTTGCGTAAATGTTTGGTTTAGATTATGTCAGGTAAATGAACGGCTGGTGTATATATATTTATATATATATATATATATATATATATATATATATATATATATATATATATATATGGACTCTCCCGTTGTATTCGACGTATGAAGGTCAGCATCTCAGTACCTAGGAACTGACAGCCAGACACCAGCACATATGATTTGATTGCATTGGTGAAAACATTGTGCCGAACCAACGACACTTTTTGAAGAGACTGTAGAGATCTGATACACTATGTGACAAAAACGACCGTCCACAGGTTTTGAATTCATAGTTGTCTTTCTCCAGTTGCCATCCAAGGCTATAGAACCCAGTATGTAGTGCTATTTACCCATAGCTTGAAGGAGAAGAAGAGGATTAATAGCATTCCCATGGGTATTAGCACGTAAGTGAATATAATGGCGCCGACTGTAATTCGAACTCGGCTCTCTGATTCCTAATTTATATTTGTTATATATTGAGCAGCAGCCTTTCTTTCAAGTATCTTTCATGGGAAACGGCTGACAAGGAAGCTTTAATTAATCTTTTTCCTGAGTCTTTCTAGCATTGTAACATTATTTCTGAATATACTTACTTAATAGGTTATATTTCGGAAAATGTAAACTCTTCTTAATCTGATTCTGTGTTCAAATCAAATCATAATAACAGAGGGATTATCAAATAATAAGTAAAAAAGTAAGTTTAAGTTATTAGTATTCACCGTCCCATCTTGAAACAGTGTGCACTAATGTCGACAGGTAGAGACATTTAGACATCCAGCAAGTTAACCATTTATCAATCTGACTAGACATTTCCATACGTACGTATCTATCTATCTATCTATCTGTATGTATGTATGCTTGTCTGAATGTCTGTATCTTCCTTTTTATGTTTGTCTATGTTTATCATATAATCTATTTGTATGAATGTATGTATGTATCCTATCTATCTATCTATCCCCTATCTATCTAATCGCCGTTGAAATACCAGTTCTTAACTTAATCAACATCTAGCTAGTTCGGTACTTAGATGAGTGACCTCTTGGCAATAACAGGCGCTGTAAGCTTTGATGTGCTAGCAGTGTAATGGATAGAGCATCTGAATTGTTAATCGGAAAGTCAAGTTCCAATTCAAGTTGGGTTCGTTATATTCACTTAAGGTTCAACTACCCATGGAAAAGGTATGAATCCACCTCTTTTTCCCACCAGGATTAATTAGTAAGGCTTGTGTCACTAAATGATTATTATATCCTCCCTCTAAAAAAAAATTCAGACTCTGAAAATCTTCTCTGACTTTAAGTAATCTACAAACGGATGATCAACCGCACAAAACGAATCTTTTATAGCTATCTAGATATGATAAAAAGTTTTAAGTTATACTATAATTATGACTAGAAGTGTTCAATATCAAGTTTATTTAGCGAGAAGAATTGTAGCGTACCTATACATATCTATCTATGTACCTATTCATATCTATCTATATTGGTCGGGCTGAGAAACTTTCAGTTCTACACAGTACTCACACAGACACGCATGCACTTATACGCACAAATATATTTGTATGTATGTATGAGTGTGTATATATATATATATATATATTTATATATATATTTTTTATGGCTAACGTTATATAGATAATGCTCTGTTTATGATAAACAGTTTGTAACATTTGACGGCCTGAATGTCTTTTCATTGAAAATATTCGTTCTTTGGATCGAACCTGCATCCTATACGGAACCGTTTATACGTCACGGGAACCGTCTCGGCCACAAAGATTTCAGTGACGGTCACGAATTTACACATAAACTATCTTCCAAGAGTTTTATGAATGTAAACAAATGACGTCATATGTTAAGAAATGGATAAGGTCCGACAATTTATTTATGTTTTTTTATATAAATAACAACGAAACATAAAACTCTGGTGTAACATTGAATGCAAAATCTATTTTTGTGTCATTTAAGTTGAGACCTTTATTTGTGGATATCATCTCAGATCAACTATTCAAGCATTTATTATTGATATAAGATTTGATTCACATTATCTAATATTTCCTCGTCTGAATAACATGCAGTCTATCTATCTATCTATCTATCTATCTATCTATCTATCTATCCTCTTGAACCTTCTTGTGAATTCAATGATCATATAACACAAAGCCCATTAGCAGTGTTGAATCCCAAATCCTTCATTAAACTCTTCAGTTAGTCGAAGGAATACTCTGATGGATCACTCTTTGTTCATTAGCAAACTATGACGTACACTTGCTCCACTTTTTGGTTTATTGACCCGGATGCTCAGAGACAGAGTTTAACAGAGGTCCCTTCTTTGAACACTATAAAACAAAATATCATCAAAAGACATTATTCGATTTTATAAGATCTAATAAGTTGATGTACAGGATAGATGTTGACAAAAAGTTTGACGAATTCAACGATTAACAATTTTAATTGTACAAATGACAAAGCCCTGGAAAAAAATCACATCGTCCTAGTTTCTGCTGTTGAGGTATTATAGAGCATGTCAGTTTTAGAACCGTTGTATTGCACTCAATTTGAAAGTTGCGGTTTGACATGATAAATAATAACAAAAAGTAATTTTTTCCAAATCTTTACCGTTTTTTGAGAAAACGAGTTTAAAAATTAAGTTTAGGTTCAAAATCGTAGCGTTGGAATTTCACTGAAGCCTTATAGCATCCACTTGCAATTTACTGAAGCTTTAAAATTTTTAGAAGCGTACCTATCTAACGAACTCGACTTCTATATTTAGATGATTTCGTTTTTATATTTGGTATAATTATTTATTATTTGAATTACTGTAACTGTTATGAATAAAGCATTTATGTAAAAACAATAATTCGATTTCTGCACTTTAATTCTCTAAAGAATATTTTTCTGTTCTTCAGTGCAGCAATCTTTACACTTTCCAATAAATTATAACGTCTTTTGACGTTTTAAAATGATACTACATTTAAACTTCACAATAAAATAGCTTTATCGTTCAGTTAAAGAAATTGTTTGTGTATTTTTATTATCAAAGGTCTCAAATATTGACATATGGCACATTTAAGTAGAGAGATAGGATCATATGTTTCAAGCGTTGTTAGATATATATTTACTCGGCTGAACAGACAACTTTTCTATAGCGGGTATATCCATCACTCATAAAGGCAAACAGATTTGCAGTCGAGCTAACCATAATCTGGAACACTTGGCTGTCTGGTATGTGGATGAACATGTGGAGGGTTGGAGAGAAAAAGTTATCTTCTTAGCCTTTTTAAAGGGTAAAATACAATTGAAACGTTCTTCTGGATAATACAAACGCTTCGATCAGACAACTTGTCAAAGACCTCGGTGATCGGCGAGCAACAGAAAATTGGAATATCAGGAATAACCAGTAAAGGTTCAGTGAGAGAATGAGAGATTGAGTGAGAGAGATAGAGAGAGAGAGAATAGAGGAAGAAAGAAAGAGAGAGCGAAAAAACATTTGAGAATTTTCTTCTTGATATTTTTTATGCTATGTGAAGTTCATATATGAGGGGGTTACACATGGAAGAAATGTCTGTCTCGACTGTCTATGTTTAGATATCATAGGTTCCTCATTCAATGCAAATGGACTCAGAATATATTGACTAAATCATTTAGATGAACGTTACTGATGAAATAGACTATTGTCTCTCCTGTCGATCGTCACGAGGTCGTATACACATCTAATCATATCCTAGCAAATACAGACACAAATAATATCCAAGCAGCTGTCAGTTAGTGGACAGGCTTGATTGTTCCGAGGTCAAAGCATCGGATAAGCAGCTATGCTACTGGATAAATGTGATGAAGGTCGGCCCTAGCGAAAGTGAAGAATCGATTCATTGAATTTACTAAGTTCACCGGCCATATGAACCTTACAGACTTCATGCATAACTGCACACACTTGGCATAAGTGGCTAGATCCAATGCTACCATAGATAAGATGTTCAAATTTGACCCAAACTTCTCTTAAAAGCACACAAACTCATTATTCAAAACATGATGCCATATAAACATTTGTTAATATACAAACTCATGCACATGTGCGTACGTGTATATATGTGCAAATCGCTCCTAATAGAACTAGGTCTACCAAGAGATCATTTTTAATACTTCAAGTGTTATTTTAGAGGATAGCCAAATTTGGAATAGACACCATGTATTTTATTTTATTTTTTTAATTTTTTTTTTGTAAACAGTGCGTGTTATATCTTCCGCCCTCCAATAATAAAATTTCGGATTAAAAATAAATCCATTGACTCATGAGACATTGCTTGATTTACGTTTCAGATACTAGAAGTTCTGTATTCTATAAAAGAAAAAATGGATTTTAGCATTCAGTCAGTTATGTGCCATGGATGATACACGCTTAGACGATCATGTATCTTTCGATACATGATGACTCGGCAGATTTTTCCGCAGTAGATTGCCATTTCTTGCTGTGGTAGACCTGCAGCTATCCAAAGGCATAGAACCCCGGCTGTCATGCTATTTACCCATAGCTGTGGAAAGAAGAGGATTCATACTTTTTCCAAGGTTATTAGCACGTAAGCGAATGTAATGGATTCGAATGGAATTCGAACTCGGCTCTCCGATTCCTCAATCCTAGCCGCTATCGATTACTCCACTGTTCTTAAGTTTTAGGATTAGTAACATATTATTTTCTTGTCTTTATATTTTATTTAATATCACAGATGAGGCTTCTTCTATCAAATATTTATATATAGAGAATTTACTTTAGATAGATAGATAGATAGATAGATAGATAGATGAATGTATGTATAATGACTGGCACCTCGTATGACCATCACACGAAATTAATCAAAACCTTTTGATAGTGGTGTGATCAAATAAATTTTTATTACTCAGCCAATTATTCACATCATTTACCACCACTCCTTAGTCGTATTTAAATCAGTAGGCAAACTGATTTTTCACGTTTTTTTTTTCAACTTTGCGCTTGGTGTAAAGTCTGGAGTTTGATGAGATAAGTAATGACACCAAAAATTAAATTCATAGCATTTACCGATTTCTGATTATTTATTTTTAAATATCGTTTGAAAAAATGGATAAAAATACCTAATTTCCATAGGTTTTTGCTTAAATCCAAATAAATGAAGATCTTATTTGATAGCCCAAAGATTTAGTAATAATGTTCTGGTGCCATGCATCTTGTTCAAATCAATTTAATGATTGAACTCACAAGTGTGCGACAAGAATAAAATCCCCAATGAAATTGCCATATTACATCGTAGACGATTTCAGCTTAACATCTTTAACAAAAATAACAATCATAATTATGAATGTTGGTCATTATTTAAAGAATGAAGACAGTACAAATGAAAAGCTTTGAAATAATTTTCCCATTCACTGAAACTATTTACTTAAAGTTAAGTTCATGAGAAAATTATCGCCTCCTCATTGTTCTTTCTCTCTCTCTCTCTCTCTCTTCCTTCCTTTTCTTTTGTCTTTTTCTTTCTTTCATACATTCTTTTTCACAAGGAAACTAAACAGCGTCTCTGAATGCCTTTTCTTCTTGTTGATCCACCTGTGCTTTCAATGAACACACGTCGCAGGACAAATGACAGGAAGCTATATAAGTATATATATATATATATATATATATATATATATATATATATATATATATATGGAGAGTGAGAGAGAGAGAGTAGAGAAGGAAACCGATAGACAGATAGATAGAAAGAAAAAAAATACGTATGATATATATATATATATATATATATATATATATATATATATATATATATATATATTTCACAGATATGACGATAAAGATGTATATAGATAGATATGTGTAGGTACACTACAGTTCAAACGTTTGTGGAAACGCCTGTTAATTTTTTTTACAATTAGCCCAGAAAGTAATGGTATTGTACATAGAAAATTATTATACATAGTTCAATTACATAGAAAATTATAATACATAGTTAAAAATACATAGAAAATTATTATACATAGTTAAAAATGAGATATGGTTTTTCATTAGAAATTTTATTATGACAAAAAGAGAAAAAGCATATTATGATAAAATTTTGCCCGCGTCAAAATATCACCATTTAGCCTTAAATACTGCATGATACATTTTCGGCATTGGTTTCAAAAGTTTCTCAAATTATTAGTTTGAGAGTTGATTCCATTCTTTTTTATTGATTCTAAGTGGTATTTTTTTTATTTTTGTTTTCACTCTTCTGTTAAATCCATTCTATGCTAATTCTGATATTGGCTTTAAACTTTTGAACTGTAGAGTCTATCTATCTATCTATCTATCTATCTATCTATCTATCTATCTATCTATCTATCTATCTATCTATCCACACACACACACACACACACACACACATATATATATATATATATGCTCCTGAAAAGGCTGTTCGGTAAAGCGAATCGAGTTCTCTCAGTCACTACGTGTTTATCTAGAAATAAATACGCTTAAATTCACCTTTATCCCTGACGTGCACCGACAGCTTATGGGTAAAATCTCCGACTGACGCCAATTCAGCTGGCTTTCGATCACCGGATGTCTAGCTACACTGATGCGCTGTGATACAGCGAAACAGTTTGTCTGGGGACGATATAGTATATATATATATATATATATATATATATATATATATATATATATATATATATATATATATATATATATATATGGCTAATTAGATAGATATATAGATAAATACATTCAGTCATATTTGCCTTTGTTTATATATGTGTGTGCATATGATTCTTTTTCTTAGATTATATAAACCAAACGCAAAAGCTATATTCAGCTAAAAAAAATATAATGGTTTCTCGAAATTTCCTCAGTCTATGTTAACATGCCGTCACATTTTACATACATGAAAAGAACGAGGTTGAAATTAAAAAAATAGCTGTCAAATATGATTTTTGATAAACTTTCGTAGAAAACAAAAAATAACTATTAAATGTTAGAAACCAAAATGACAATAAATGATAGAAACCAAATTATGTATTGCGAGCGTCGAAATCAAGCCGTTGTAGAACATTAACTCGGGAGTAGGTTTAGTAACAGAATATGCGAAGTATGTCACAAATGTCACCAGTCATATAGGAAGAACATAACTATATATTTCATATGTTACGCAAAACATTAATCAATAGGAAATATGATATCGAAATCCGAAGATATATAGGAATAGCGAAAGACTTCTTCCAGAAATGAAACAAAATATAAAAGAATGTATGAAAATATGCATAGAGAGTAGAAATTCGAACTCTTCTGTAATATCTAATCTCCTGCTCAACAGGTAATTTTGCATCATATCTTCACAGATGAACATACGAAACGATAAAGATGGAATTCCACTGACTAAGAAAAACATGGGAAGAGCATGTGAACAACATGGAAGTTTGAACAGGAAAAAGAACTCCAACGAAACTGCCACACACTGTTAGAAGGAAATAGCTGAGATTTCTGGCATACGTTATGAGTAAAAAAGGCTTTGAAAATATAATAATATATATCACTGGATATAGTGAAAAAATAAGTGTAAACAGTGAATAACCTATCTGATGAAACTGAATAGAAAAAACTAAGATGGGCATATTACTGACTTAAGTTGTTTAAAGCAACAGGGAATAGAAAGTTTTGGAGGTTTTTGATCGCCCATATCCTAAAATCACATGACACATAAACAAAAATTGTCGATACGTAGTCAAATACTCTAGGAAAATATAACATTGGCTTTGTCATGTTAACGTGTTTATATGAGATCAGTTTTCATCTCTACTTGAAAATCTAGAATATGAGTTTTGAAATATAAATACATCGTCCTTATGTGCAAAGAGTAAGCAGTATATCTTATTAAATTTGCAGAGCATATCAGTATTGATGTTTAGTTCGAATAAATTTTTAATGTCTCTATTCAATTCAGAATGACATCAATTTGCTTTAGTAAAAAAATGAAATGATCACAGAAACATTTCTTTACAAGTGACTGAGTGTATTTGTGTTATTAAATCTGTAGACATTCAAGAAATATTTTTTTATAAAAGCAAATAACATTCATGTTAGGATTTTGTGATTCTGCGCCTTCGTTTTGCTTTTATTTTGTATTTTTGTACTTGATTCTGTTTTCGTCTGTATTGTTTCAAAATTAGCTTTCAGCGTTTCAATGAAATATTAAAAACAGAAAGAATTATGTTGTCAGTTACGATCTCAGCATAAAAGCTGACCTCAGGCGAAATATTCATATCAGACAAACATATTGTTCCAGTTCAACCTCATTTTTGTCTTCACGAAATTTAATGAAAAATCAAAACATTCGGATTAAAATTATAATTATAAATAAAACGAAGAATATACTCTTTGAAGTTTATCAATCAGCAAATGTAAGTATTTTCCTCTACTCAAATCTTTGAAGTCCATATCTCAAGTCAGAAGAAAGAATATTCAATTTATCTTTCCTTACTCGCATTTTCGCAGATATATTATACATTTGGTTGTAAAATTTCTTTGTTTCTTTAGACATTGCTTAATTTAATAAGCTTTGTCAAACAGCCCACAATAGAGATTCTTTGAAATGTTTTCCCTTAGAATCAATTTACGAGGCCGCTCTGATATACAAGAGTAAATCAGAAAATCTTTTTTTCAATTCCACATTGCAACGGAATTATTTTTCTCCATGAATATGTTTTAATTTCCAGGAAAATAAATAGAAGACATTCTTCACACAGCCCCTGCACTTGCATGCGCGTGTGTGTGTGTGTATTTCTGAGGATGGATATATGTGAAACTATATGTTGTCTTACATTTAAATCATCTGGATACTGTCTAGATATCGATTATTTTAATACATGTAGAACTCTCAAGCAATGTTAAATATAACATAAATATTCCTTTTAATTCATTCATTGTAATTTCTTTGTGCGAGTATGTACAGTTGAGTCATATGTATTTACGCAATACACTGAAGGGACGGCCTGTTTGTGTGAACACTTACAGATTTCTGATGACGAAACTGTATTTCCACTTCAATGGAGATTACATATATTTCAAGTTCGTCAAGCAATTAATCAATAAGTTAATCCTAAATAATTATTTTTTTCTGTTTGCATAGTGAGTTTAATTTTCTCATATCCTCAAATGGAACTACTTCTGTAGTATTATTTTCATTTACCATGTGTTTAATGATTTTTAATATTAGGAAAACAGATGTCAGCTTTCGGATCCTCGGCTCTTCCCAATTGCCAATGTTGATTTTGTTAATTAAATAAAAGTAAGAAAAGAGTAGAAATTCAGGTGTGATATTTTCCAGGATTAGAAAAATGTGTCCGTTTTAAATGATATAAAACAATATAAACTCATATAAATTTCATAATTTTATATAAATTGGAAGCACCATCCATCTTTCTCATTATTTAAAACAGGCGTGTGATTTAATTTAGAAATACGAATATAAAGACAGTTTTACGCAATTTAAAATACCGTACTTGACTACATACTTAAATCATTCGCTTTTTCAAAGGGCATATTAAGGGATAATATTTGTATTGTTTCTTAAGTATGCAATCTCTAATGGAAGTTCTTGGTAGCTTACAAAATTCATTACCGTTATATTCTGCAGGTAATGCTTTGTAATTACTTATATTCTATTTTAGCTGTGTTTTTTTATTCTGTAGTTTTCAGTTGGTTCATGATAGTAATGTGTTGAGGCATATTCATGGCTGATAGATCAGTTGCGATCAACAAACGCCACAGGCTAATTTTACAGTACCAATAATAACTAGAAATAGTCGTAAAAATTTCATTGTTTTTCTATGTGAATTTTCTGAGAAAGACTGAACTCACAAGTGTGCCACAAGAATAAAATCCCCAATGAAATTGCCATATTACATCGTTGACGATTTCAGCTTAACAATGTTAACAAAACATTCAAATAACAATCATAATTATGAATGTTGGTCATTATTTAAAGAATGAAGACAGTACAAATGAAAAGCTTTGAAATAATTTTCCCATTTCACTGAAACTATTTACTTAAAGCTAAACTCCTGAGAAAATTTTCGCCTCCTCATTGTTCTTTCTCTCTCTCTCTCTCTCTCTCTCTCTCTTCCTTCCTTTTTTTTTGTCTTTTTATTTCTTTCTTACTTTCTTTCTTTTTCACAAGGAAACTAAACAGCGTCTTTGAATGCCTTTTCTGACGATCAAAATGAAACAGTTTATTATTTATTAGTTATTGAGAGGGCGTAACTCACTTAGGAACAAAAGAACTCACATAATAATAATAATAATAATAATAATAATAATAATAATAATAATTATAACATCGTTTGAATGAATAGCTTTCATATTGAGTCGTGCTATATAGAAGTGACAATCAGAGGCAAATTCATAGCCTACGATTGTGACTATTAGCAATGAAATTAGCCTAATGTTGGTTTTAATTTCCTATATTAGACGCAAAACGATATTTTGGGCTATTTTAGTAATAACGTGAGTTTCATATGATGTCAAATAAAGTATGTTTGAACTATAGAGAGATTAACATGCATCTATTGCTATTTTAAAGGTTTTATTTTAACATGAAAGATTTAGGCAGATTAACATAATACGATAAGAATGCTATCAAAGCTAACAATGCAAATGCAGAAAAACATATACCTATATTCCATACATCTTACAAAGACATGTAATATAGTATGACACGAAGAGATACTTGAAATACTAGTGATGATTCATTTTCAACGAAGTAAAAAAAAACACATTCTCGTTATGCGTTAACAAAAAGTCCGGATGCAGATAGAAAAAAATGTCGAGTAAGATAAAGGTCAGTTTGTCACCTGTACAACAAAACAATCCTAAGAAATCTGGATATCCTTACAGGATTTAATATTGGCGGATATAACCTTAACAGTATCAGATAGGAAGATGACTCGATGTTGATGGCAGATTCAGAAAGGAATCAAAAGTTAACAAAAGAATAAAGGAAATAAAAAAAAGAAATAACTAATTGATATCTCTTAATAAAATTAAGTGTTACTTTTTTTTATACAAATCTTCATGCAATACAAGGTCCAAGATCCAGTCAGAGTAGATGGTTACTAAAGAAAATTGTTGTACGAGCGGAAAGTCTAAGATGTCAGAAGAGCAGTTTATGACGATAAGTAGGAATGGTAACTGTGATCGAGAATATATCCTCTTGGTAGTCGGTTCCACAACGTCCTAATTCTTGGGAAGTGACTATCATAATTGGTCTTCTTTTTTACCTGTATAATACTAAGGTAATTAGGCTCATTCAACATTGTGTTGGTGGCATGGCGTGACTTAGTTTTAATTGTCTGAGCTGATAGAACGAAGGAATGCAGATCACCAGAACATTGGCTCTAAAATTAACACTAGCTTAGCAAGAGAATTGTGATCATTTACCTATGGGAAAGTAGTTTATGGTAGAAAAAAAACGTCGGATAGGTGCTTTTAAATGTTTTCAAGACTGGAAATCTCCAACGCAGATATAACAGTATTACTCTTTTTCAGTGTCTGTCTATATTTCTGAGATGAGGTATTATGTACACTATTTACATTATCCGGACTATTGTCCTCATCTTTCTTGCCATATCTAACCAACGCCTCTATGGCACATTGGATAAAGGCGTTGGTTAGATCCATTGACAGGACACAAAGAGGTTTGAGTTCAATACCTGGTTAAGCCAGAGAAGAATTTGCAGAGGGGAATTAACAGGAGATAATTGATAAATGACATCAATTGAACATGGCACGTGGAACTAAAACAGTCTACACCAGCGAACGAAATAAAGGGTTTAGTTCGACATTCAAACCACCTGAAGAAGGCCGGAGTGTACAACGGCCAAAACGTTGTGAGAAATATGGCAACAAAGATGATAATAATAGTCTGATAATGTAAGTAGTGTACTCTTTTTTCAGTTGCATATATCACTTGTAAAAGTGAAGCATAGAATGTGGCTTCAGGTACTTAATACAGGGATACATGGAACTGAGCATTTTTCTAGAATCTTTAGCGATGGATCGTATATGTGTGCTCCAGTTGAAGTCTGCGTTGAATGAGTCCTAATAAGCGTTTAAGTCAGGGGCGTCTTTGAGAGCACTTCTGATCGCGACTAGTGAAAATCCAGCGTCTGATCATGCCAGATTATGTGTTCTATTCTAGAAACAGTAACACAATGCCAGCGCACCATAGTTGCAGTATAAATCATAGTTGAAATGTCGGTATGCATAATTGGGAAAGATGACTTCGAGAATCTGACACTCACTGTAAATATTGTATTCAAAAGTAAATGAAAGAAACAGCGATAACCCACCTAAAGAGTTTACATGAATAGCACAACAGGGAGTGAGAGAGATAAAAAAACAAATATTGCTAAGAGCTATATACGGTAGGAAGTTGTGAAGAGCTCTGATCGCCTATGTCCTAAAAAGACACTGTGTATAAAGGCTGAATTTTTCGCCGTGACGAAGCACACATATCCCTTAGCAAGCGTTTCTCACAGTCATTAGCTAGCTATTCTAACAGATGAGAAAACACGGAAGCCAGCTGCCATCCATTACCTTTTATAATGAAATTAAACCAAAACCTCTGTCAAATATTATCGAATTTTATGTAATCATATCTCACGGTTGTTTTATATGGTTTAGATTACTTTACGTGGGCTTGAAAAAAAAAACAACTTTCAGCTCAAATTGAAACATTCCCAAACCATATAATGCTCATCATCTCAGATCAGAAGCTGATAGGCAAAGTAAAAATAACGACTCAAAGAAATTAACAATTGTTACTTCACCCTTCGATAGTATCAGAACCAAATTATTGAAAATATTTGAACACATAAAATATCTAATGCAGAGAATAGTAAATTGTGTCTTCAGTGGATAGTACCTGGAAAAAGAAGAAGAGGAAACAGGATCAGATATTACATCATTCTACCGTCACCTACTAATGCATAAATAGGTTTACTCAATATCATAATAAATGGCGGGAACAGGGAAATCATGTTAGTTCGCTATCTGCCGTAGGCGAGAAACAGTGGGGAAAGAATTGTTGTACAAGGCCCATGTTCGGCTTAAGGACACTCTCATGTAATAACTCAATAAGAATATTTTCTCTAACTAGAAAACACAACCTTGCTCATTTTCAATTACTGAAATGAAATCTCTTATCTGCTAAGTAAAACATTCACCGGACAAACGTGATATCTTCTATAAGAGTAGTTTCAACAAGTAAGTACAGAAACATGGAACAGAAATGAAAGAGTTATTTTATGAAATCCCAAAACATGAAACTAAAATTAAGCAAAACCTAAAAATAAAAGAAATATTAACGGTGCAAAAATTAGCATAAAACTATTCTACAAAAGCCATTTAGAAAGCGACCACCAACTAGCTGAAAATACATAGAAACCTTAATACATAGATGCACATCACTTATTGATAAAAAAACAACAAATAAATTATATTTATAAGCATCAAACATGATTCAAATCTTCAAATCAATATCCGCTACGAATACACATGATCACTTAAATTCTTTTTAATTATAATTATTGAAACAACACATATATTGCTTAAACAACTACAACATTATCCTGCTGATTAATTTTGTATTTGTTCGATAATTATTTCAGTTAAATCGGATAACAAAACACAAGAAATCTGACAAATAATTACCAATGCAACACTACATGAAAATTTAAAAAAAGATTAAATATGCAAAGACCATTAAACATAAATAACAAATGATCTCTCATTAATAAAATGCTAATTTAGGAAAAGACGCTCAAGGTCGACATAACGACATCGTTAAGCAATGCTCAATAAGGAACAAACACAATACTAGTATTTTCTGTAAACAGAAAACACTACTTTGCTCATTTTCGTCTATTGAATGTAGATCTCAAATCTGTTAAATAAATGTTTCCCTGGACAAACGTGATGTCATCTGAAAGAGTGGCTTTTTCTTCCCATTAAACGGCTTGCCTTAATTACGACATGGGACTGTCCAACTCTCAATACATTTTGATTTACATCATTGCAATAGATTGTGAAAATATTTAAGATAATTGTGTATGTTGGCAAAATAGTAGTTGAAAATCAATTATGAATTTCTGTTGGGGACACTTTCCTTACGCTTGAAAACAAGACAGAGGGAGGCGACGATACGTCTGTAAGAGAACCATTGTAAACACGAGCTTCATAGCATCATATACGTACAAAGTTAGGTATACAGAGAATTCTCATGCCTACAAATGGCGACTGTAAATGTACACATAATTCACTTCTATATACGAAACGATATTGTCAGCCAAGAATAGTTAATCAGTTAATTCATTAAGAAATTCTTTCGAAAAAATAGCTGAAAGTAGTTTGAGCCTACCTATTCATTTAAATGCCATTGAATGGTACTCTAAAAGCGACACTGACTTATAAAAATAAACTTCATTAAAACAACAGGTCAATGCGTCATGATGAATGCCAAAATCAACAAATCACGAGCTATGATTCTGCCTAGAAATATTTTAGAGTGTTTTCACTTCAAGAAAAAAAAAATGTAACATTCTCTTTCTTTCATTCTACTTATCTACACACACACACAGAGAGAGAGAGAGAGAGAGAGAGAGAGAGAAAGAGAGATAGAGAGAGAGAGAGAGAGAGAGACTTATCACGCAATCCTGTTAAGCCTAGACGTTCCCGATTTGAGGAGTACCTCCAGGTGATGTAAAATCTGAGTATTGTTCTTTTTCTTTGTACTAGACCAGTGGTTTAAGTTATAATGTGTACCAAAAACAATTTATCATTTAAGATAAGTAAAATAATAATTATACAGTGTATCTATAAATTACCTTTACGACTTACAGATTTGATTGTATCTACTAGAATTAATATACCGCAGATATTAGATGAAATTTTCACTGTGTATTTTTTTTGTGGTAAATATAGAAGCTATACGTGAATTACACTGACGAGGATGGAGACTATGATGAAAATGAGTGAGACCTAAATGCCAATCTAGTAGAATGTTTAAATTCATGCAAGGAGAATGGCAGATTAGTAGATGTGCAAGATTGACTCTGATGAGAAATAGCTTCTGGCATGAGACAGTGAACCAACTTTCCTTGTAGTAGATGCAGCTGTTGATTCAATATAGTTGTTCTACTTCAAGTCACTTGAAAACGTGAGGTGAACAAGGCGCAGTAGGAAGCTCTCACGGAGACGAGCATCAACCTTGATGATGAGGGGAGGGACGTTTCTCTATGGTGGTTAAATAAGGACAGTTTAGTTTTGGAGGCATTAAAATTTACAAGTCATTCCCTGTCTCAGTCAGTCACTGATGGAATTTCCTTGTCGAGAGCAGTGGTCAGGTTTACTTTGTCAACACTGCCGGGCTTACTATTGAGACAGTATTGGTAGTGTCGTTTGCTTAGATGCCAACTTGAGAACTGGTGAAATCAGGGACATATTTGATGAAGATGAGAATCAGGTAGAGACTTGTGGAACACCAGCTTCAGTATAAAAGGAACTGGAAGAGAGCCCTATCAGAAAGACATTTGATAGAAATGAGTGGTTTAAATCAAGTTTATACCGTATCCCTGAAGCGTACGTAAAATGCCAGCATGACAAACCCAGTCAAAACCTTCGAGATATCAAGAGCCATGCTCGAGCTTTGCCATTATTATCGATAGCTGCGAATTATATAGTTTATTATAGAATATATCGTGAGAGTTAAGATGCTTAACCAAATTGGCATTGATTAAAGCCTCGAAAGCTTTGCCGAAAAGCGTTAGGAGACTGATAAAGCGGTAGTTAGAGCGAGGAGAATGTTCTCCAGAGTTCTTAAAGACAGGGACGACAGAGGGCGACTTCCAAAAAGCTGGAATGCAGGAATCTGTGGGGGAATATTGGTATAGTTCGGAGAGAACTGGAACCAGCTTGGGAACACATTTCTTTAGGATGACGTCAGCTCCACTTGCCTGGTGGAAGTCTAATTTAGAAAAGATACTCAGGACCATCGACGGAGTTATATATATGTGTGTGTGTGTGTGTGTGTGTGTGTGTGTGTGTGAGTGAAAAATATAGAAAATAGGAAAGAACTCGTTAGGTAAATAATCCAAAGTTCTTTAGTATTTTTGTTATTATTTTAAAAAATTAGTGCTCGATACAAAAGTAAAGCATAAATATAATTATTTATATATATGTATATATATATATATATAGTCTCAGGTGAAATGTATCTGTAGAAGAGACAAAACGAATAAAAAGACAAGAGGAAAAGTATACTTATTTCGGCGAAGCATTTCGTCATTTCACGGACTTTATCAAGACAAATGTAATGGTTTTATTTTGCAGCAAAGAAAATTTTGAGTAACTGTAAAATACATATTTGTTGCAAAATAAATCCATCACATTTGCCTTGATAAAATCCGTCGAATAACGAAACGTGTCAGCTAAACTAAGTATAGTTTTCCCCTTCCATTCATATATATATATATATATATATATATATATATATATATATATATATATATATATATATATATATATATATATATGTGTATGTATAATAAACACATCACTAAGTCCATTACCCTGATGATAAAGTACATTTTACAGCTAAATATTCTAACATAATCTCCTTCCTCGCCAGTGTAATTCACGTATAGCTTCTATATTTATAACATAGAACAAACATTACCCAACCGAAATCTCAGCTAATAACTCTGTTACATTACGAAATTATGAATCTATTTACGCACAACACAAACTTATGTATACACATGTACTCACTCAAAAGTCTCGGACCTGGCCGTATGCACTTCACAAAATCTAGAATAAATCATCCAGAATCAGACTTTTTTCTGTAAATCCTGTTTTGTCAAGCCGAGAACATTCCCTCACCACGCTTCAGAGTGCCTGTCAAGGTAACATTTCATCAATCCTCTTATCTATTTGTCTGTGCTTATATATATATATATATATATATATATATATATATATATATATACAGACAGGCACACTGAATCGTGGTGGGGAAATATATATATATATATATATATATATATATATATATATATATATATATATTTTAGAAATTTTTATCTTTATTCATTCTTTTATAGATACAAATATTTAAGTAAATCCTCTGTTTTATAATAAACCATATTGAACAACATTTACCGGCCTGAATGTCCGAGAGATTTTCATAGAAAATTTTCTTCCTCCGACAGGAATCCTATATCCTATACAGAACTGTCATATAGCCTGACGTGCCTTTTACCGTTTCGGCCACAGAGGAGCGTTCGGTTAGCAAGGTCGATTTTACTGTCTTTAAACTTTAATCTTCCATGAATCTCTCACGTACATTCATATCTGCTCATGGGGTATCAGATTTAAACAAATGACGTCACACATTATGAAATGGACAAAGTCCGACAATTATTTAAGACATTTTTATGTTTATACATTCTTTTTATAGACACAAATATTTAAGTATATGCTCTGTTTTATAGATGTTATATAGGGTGTCCTCAAAAATTTACCTACTCTTTAAATGACAATATATGCAGTGTCTTGCAAAGTTGAATTGCAGAGGATTAATATTTAAAATTAATGTTTATTGACTTACAAATAATAATGGTTTAAATAAAAAGCATGTTTAAAATATTCAAACTGACGACGAAGTCAAAAAGTGAGTACATTTTTCTCGTCTCTGATTCAACCATTATGACAAGGCAATTATCAATAACTCTATTTACGCTACTGTCGCAAAACACTTTAATTTAACTTAATCGTAGTATATACAATGTTATATAGCTCCTTCTAGCACCTTCCGTTAATTCTCAGAACAGCCGTAGAAACGTTGAAAGCTATTTCATTATCAAATTTGATATACCCGATTTAGGATTAAATAAAGATGTAGGAATTCTCAATATTTGTACTTTTCACAAAGATAAAAAATGAGATCGTTTTTATGATTATTATATTTGTTTAGTAGTAATGAATGGACAAAACCTGACATTATTTGTATATATGTATTTATTTAAACTTTTCACCCTAAACAGGCGTGCCACTAGCACGCAAGGGGTTACAGGGAGTCGGAACAAGAGTAAAACGAAGTGAAAGAGGAAAAGATGAAGAGAAGGACGGGGATTAGATCAAGGCATCTGGACATGTCGATCGATATTGCATTTAAATATTTGGAGATTATAGCTATCAGGGAAGCAACTAAAAGGAAAGGAGTCCAACAGACCGGAAGTCCGAGACATGAAGCTATTGGAGTAGAAGAAACGGCTACATTTAACCTTTTCGACAATGAAAGGGTGGGACTGATGTGCCGACCTAGTGGCCCGTTTAAATTCATGCAGTTTGGGAACTAGCGAAAATAGCTCGTTGGAACAGTTACCGTGAAATTATTTGTAGAAAAGACAGAGGGAGGCGACGATACGTCTGTAAGAGAGAGACTGTAAACGGTATGCCAGATCAGGGCCAACCACATTGCATATCCGTCTCTGGCTTTTGGCAAGGACTCTATGACGAATAGCGGGGGCCGCAGACCATATATGACAGCAATATTCCATGCAAGGGCGAATGGTTGATTTATAGATTTGAAGGATGAACTCAGGCGAGAAAACTTTCTGGCGCGACATAGAGCACTAACTTTCTTTACGGAATATGAAGCTATTGATTCAATGTAATTGTTCTATCTTAGGTCAGCGGACAGTGTAAGACCAAGTAGTCGCAAAGAGGTGCTCTTGTGGAGTTGAGCATCACATATTCTAATGGGAGGCAGGAAGGTAGGTAGGTAGGGAGGGATTGTTTTCTGTGGTGGGTAATAGAGAGTATTTTTTTTTAAGCATTAAAGTTACCAGCCATTTCCTGCCCCAGTCACCAACCGATTTCGAGATTAACGGCCAGTTTAGTTTTGTTAGCGATACCAGATTTGTTAATATGCAGGAGTAAATACTGGTGTCATCTGCATAGATGCCTATTTGGGAACTGATAACATCAACTTCGGGAAGATCGGTAATGAAGATAAAGAACAGTGAAGGACCCAGGATAGATCATTGGGGGACAGCTGCGTTTTTGAGAAAGGAACCGGAGGAGAATCCGTTAAGGATGACCTTCATTACGCGGTTTGATAGGAATGATTGTGTTAAGTCAAATAATCGTCCTGAAATACCGTATCCCTAAAGCTTACGAAGGATGCCGGCATGCCAAATCCTATCAAGCGCTTTAGAGATATCTAGAGCCAGGGCACTAGCTTCTTTGTTATTGGGAAGTGCTGGGTAATCAAATTAAGTTATGGCCTTGAACACATCAGCTGTAGATCAGGCAAAGCGGAAGCCATATTGCTTGTCAGAGAGCAGATCATGGGATGTAAGGTACTTAACGACTTCGGTGTTGCTAAACGCTTCAAAGAAGAGTGGTAGGAGACTGGTAGGACGGTAGTGAGATGGGCCAGAAAGGTCGCCAGAGATCTTACAGACAGGTACAGATAAAGACTTCCAACAGGATAGAAAGCAGGTGTCGTTGTGGTAGCAGGTGTATAGTTTGGCAGTAGGCAGTTCAGGAGCACAATTCTTCAGGATAATGACTAGTATCCGGTCCCCATCTCTAGCCTTCTGGTAGTCTAATTTATATATGATACCAATTACCAACGATGGGGTTACCTGCAACTCGCTCAACAGAGCAAAGCACTCGGCCTCATCAGCTGAGGAAGTCAGAACCTCAAATTGGTTGAACAAAGGGGGTATTGTGGGTTTGCTGCTGTTTAGAGACGCCGATATACTTTGTAGCCGAATTTGCGCGATGCAATACGTTGGTTCATTCTATCCACAAATAGTGACTTTGCTACATTGAGGACACGGTTGCACACATTACGGGCTGAGACAAAGAGACGTCTGTTGCAATCTGATATGTCACTAGGGTACAGGCAGAAAAAGTGATTCCTATGGGCAATGGCAGCTGAACAAGCAGCAGAGCACCAAAGGGATGAGCGTGATTTAACCTTATATTTCCTTGCGGGGATGATATATTCCTCTAAGTGTCTCTTTCCATTCTGTTTTCTGATTATGCATATAGATGTTTATTTTATACGTACTTAAGTATTTTTCGCTTTCTACATCTCCCTTTTTCACTATTATTTATATAGTTCTTATTAATTAAATTCAGTTCAACCTGTAGACATAGATGATATCCCTTACTTTCATGTTCCCTTTTTAATCATCATATTTTTATGGTAACGGCTTGCGGCTTGAAACAGCGGTTCTCGCAACATCACCGAAGTTGAGCAACTAGTACTATTCAGTATCTATGAGATTAACAGCTTTAGAATACCAGGTGTTTGTAAGCTTGGATGTGTGGGTGGTTTAATTGAAAACGGTTCAGAATTGAAACTTGTCTATTCGTGTCCTACATCCAGTCGGGTTATTTATATAGACTTACGCGCATTTGCAATAGGAAAGATATGAATTCACCTCTTGTCACCCACCAAGTATGGGTCCATTAATGGGAGAATATTAAAATAATCATTATTATCTCCCAAAAATTATTACAATCTGCAAAAATACTCCCGCCTTTAAATAACTGGCAAATGGTTGATGAGTCATGAAATAGAAATCAGTCAGTCAATATTGTTTGACAGTATAACTATTTTTGTTAATAATAATAATAATTATTATTATTATTATTATTATTGCTTTTTATGCTATTATTAATAATAACAATTATTATTTTTATTTCCTTTGATTTCTGGCATTTACACATTTTTTTCCGGGTCCCACCTAGGACCTAAAGTAAAAATGGCATCATGACACTTTCTAGTGACAAAAAAAAAAAAAAAATTACACAGATAAAGCACTTCGTAAAGTGTGAGCTGTACTTGTGAGAACAATTTTTCGTATATCTTTGATGCATGGACTTGGAATTCCTTTAATTAGTCTACTGGAATCTTTTCCAACCAATCCTAGGGCTTCAACTACAATAGGGATTGTTGATGTTCCCATCTTCAAAGATACATTGCAGTCTGTAGGGACTGCCATTTCAATAAGGAGGCACTTTTTTGTTTGTAGTCTCTAATAACAATGCCTAGGCGGTTAGCTTTGATTGTTCTGTCAGTGTGTATTGTGTAGTTCCATAGAATTGTAACAGGTTCTATCTCCGTAACCGGGTTCATATCAGTTTCTTTCAGTTTTCTTCCCGTATTTTCCAGTGCTGATATTGGCCCAATCTGTCATGCCGGGTTTTATACTCAGTGGGTGCCAATATTGCGCAACATGATACAAGACGATCAATTGTTTCTGGATATTTATCACAAAATCTGCATTTTAGGCTAACACAATATTTTAGTATATGTGCTTGATAATTTATAGTTAACAATAAGTTAACAGTAAAGCAAGGATAAAACCTTCAGTTTCAGCATTCAACCCTGCACTGCGTAGCCACTGATGGTTACGGGTTTTGTCTACATCAGATTGTTTGATACGGGCAGAGTATTGGTCATGAAGCGGTTTATCTTGCCATTGTTTCTGTATCTGGTCGGTTGCATTTGTCTTTGCTTTCTTTTTTATGTATTTTGCAGCTTCATTCGGTGTATTGTGCTTTGCTTGTATTTCTGCGCCCATTTGAAACTCTATTTTGAATTTGTTGGCTTCCTTAATTACGGAGTAAAGACGCTTATTACTTTCATGTTCTTTGACACATACCATCATCCAGTCTTCTGTAGTTTCCAAGTAACTTCGGATCTGGGCACATACAGACGATCAACATCAGCTTTGGGATGATGCATGCGATAGCAAGTGAGAAGCTTTCTCGTTTTGGCGTCCATTCGCTTAATTTTAGCTATGTTCCAGTTATAACATTAAAGCTGTATTGCACCACAGGGACAGCCAAGGTGTTTATGGCTGATATTCTGTTTTTTGAGTTTAGCTCGATATTTAATACCAGACGTACACACCTGCAGTATTCCTTTCTTACCTTCTTCATTTGGGGGTGTTGTATTCTAATTCCCAGGTACTTTTAGGCTTCATCATGTTCCGGTTCCCTAATCTTTCTGGCAAAATCTAAATCTATTAAGGATGCTTTTGTAATTCTACCTTTCTTGAATGTTAATTTTTCACATTTATCTAATCCGAAGCCCATACCTATGTCGTTATTGAAGTATTTTACAAGGAGGCCTTCAACTTATTGTCGTCTTTGGCAAAGAGTTTGAAATCATCCATGTAAAGTAGGTGATTGAATATTTTCTTATTTATTTTGTAACCATACCTACTGTTGTTCAGTTCATGCGTAAGGGAGATTAAGCACAAACAAAACAGAATGGGTGACAGAGAGTCTCCTTGAAAGATTCCACGTCAGATATTTAGACGGTTGTATATGGCAGTACTTCTGGTTTGATTAAGGTATATATTTTGGTGTTTTGCTTAAGGAAATTTAATACCACAAGGGAGACTTTGTACATTTCCAAAGTCTTAAGGATCCAAGAATGTGGAACATATCAAAGGCTTTACGATAATCAGTCCACGCTGCGCTAAGATTTGTACATCGTCTCCTGCAATTTTCCAGGATCATTCTATTTATCAGTAGTTGATCTTTGCAGCCATATGAAACTCTCCTGCATCACTTCTGTTCCTGGGAAAGAATGTTGTTTGTTTCGAAAAAGGAATAAGTACAGTTCGTCAGGACAGACGTGTTCAACTTATACATTGTGGAGAGACATGTTATCGGCCTATAATTTTCGGGTCGTCTGTCTCACTTGTTTTTGTATGAGGTATGGAATACCTTCAGTAATTCATTCCGGTATTTTATTGGGATTATTTACAAACGTTGATAATGTTTTTGCAAGGAATTTATGGATAGATGAGAGATGATGAAGCAAATTGGGCACCTTGTCATTTCCTGGGGATTTTCGATTTTGGGATTCGTTAGTGTTTGCCTAACATCATCTGTGGATATATTTTCCCATTGCTGCTCCAAATATTGTAATATAAATTTTCTGTATACTATCAATCGACGGTGGCCTTTCGACATGTATAGGTGTTTTTCAAATTCGCTGTAAAATTTCTTAAGGTGCGTTTGGCGATAGAATCTACAACGTTTTTCGTATCGACTTGTTCTCTGTGCCTTTAGCTGAAGTTTCTGATTCAGCATGTCCTTGATTTAGGTAATGTCAATTAGGGATTTAATGTTATATTTCCGCTTGATCTATTTGCACTTGCGTGTGGAAATATTAGGGTTTCTGGTGAGCTCATCTAATATAGAAAGCTCACATCTGATTTGTTTTATTTCTCGTATCAGTTTTGTTTTCCAAGCTGGTTCTCTGTGTCTGTTAATTTTATTTATTGTCCTGACCCCAAGCTTCCGAGTCGCTGCTAAAGCTGTTGCGTATATGACGTTGTTAACTTCTGTGATGTTTCCCGGTGGTTTATCTGTTAACAGTGTTTCCAGAGTAGCGTTGTAAATATTTCACAATGTGCTTATTGGAATTCGTCATATGGATTTAGGGGAGCTGGTCTCTGTCTGACAATTGTATGAAAGTTACTCTGCAGAGTACTTGGATGAAGTGGTTTTTAATTATTAATATTATTAGCGGTAATTATTGTTATTATTAATATTATTAGTGGTAATTATTATCATTAAGAATGATTCTAACAATGATATATAATATTCGTCATGTTATATTCCGCATATGAAATCCTATTATTACACTAAGAAGACAAAGTGAAAAAGATATTAAGCCACATACCCAGCTATTTAGATTTGGTATCAGCTGACCGTAGCCTGAGACACACATGGAGAGGATGGAACAGAAGCCAACAACAGGATTGGTGATTCACGGTCTGAAGTCAGTAATGATCTCTGGATTTGAAATATAGAGCAGTTCCTGTTTCAGTTTAATACCAAGCACCGTTAAACTCTATATGAGTGGCCGAAATTTCTGAAACTTTCAAAATAGTTATTTTGTTTCCTCTTATCAACAAAATAAGAAGCATAAAATATTCAAAGAATATATGTCACCACATTATATATATATATATATGTGTGTGTGTGTGTGTGTGTGTGTGTGTGTGTGTGTGTGTGTGTGTGTGTGTGTGTGTGTGTGTAAGCAAATATATGGCTATAGATCCGACAGTATGAAGAAAAATATACGGAAAAAACAAACAAAAATCCTAATATGCAATTATGCTGTTTTAATGTTAATATAATGTCAACGTCGGACGTTTCGGTCTAATAGACCATCTTCAGGACATATACATAAAACATAAATAACATTAGACTATATTCAATTCAACATGAAAAAGACGATGGACACAAGAGCAAGACTAATTCAAACAGATAACTGAATTTTTTTATAAGATCAGCGTTCCGTTTTAATATGATCACGTCGTCGATGTTGTGAAAACGTATTCGAAGATTATGCTTTATGAATATGTCCTGAAGATGGTCTATTAGACCGAAACGTCCGACGTTGACATTATATTAACATTAAAACAGCATAATTGCAAATTAGGATTGGATTTTTGTTTGTTTTTTCCGTATATTTTTCTTCATATATATATATATATATATATATATATATATATATATATATATATATATATATGTTAGGATCCATCTAAACACACAGAGGAACTACCAAACTTTGTCCGCTACATACATGTTGAAAATAATATGAACAGTGTACCCTCAACCTAATGCAAAAACAAGGTTAAAAATAATGGAGTGTTAATAAGAAATAAGAAAAAGCCAACTTTCAATACTATCAGCTAGGAAAAGTACAACAAAGTGATGATCGTTTTCGATAATTTAAAAAAGCAAAAACCTTCTAATCCAGATAGATAGATAGAAATATCTGCTTATTCAATTAAATAAGTGGGCCAATATCTGCACTGGAAAATCAGCAACTTCTACGGGAAGAAAACTGAAAGAAACTGGTATGAACACCACCCAGACCCGGTTACGGAGATAGGACCTGTTACAATTCTATGGGATTACACAATACACACTGACAGAACAATCAAGCCCAACCGGCCAGATATTGTTATTAAATACCACAAACAAAAACGGTGTCTCCTTATTGATATGGCAGTCCCTGCTGACTGCAATGTATCTTTGAAGATATTCAAAAAGTTGTCAAAGTACAAGGACCTTGAAATAGAAATCTCGAAATTGTGGCATATGGGAACATCAACAATCCCTGTTGTAGTTGGAGCCCTAGGACTGTTTGGAAAAGATTGCAGTAGACTAATTGAAGGGATTCCTGGAATTCCATGCCTCAAGGAGATACAAAAAATTGTTCTGACAAGTACAGCCCACACCTTACGAAGGGCTTTATCGATGTATTTTTTTTTTTTTTT
>CAHIKZ030000014.1:2520000-2525000 GCA_903632075.3 Acanthosepion pharaonis | reverse complement strand
AGGAAAGCCAGTGCTTATCTTAAAGAATACGATAAAGCTTTAAAAAATTGACTATTCAACTGAATGCGTTTACACTTGCACCTTTTTCAGCCACAACTAACGCAGAGAAATAATGAGAGATAAATGCGTTTTCTGGATATGCATGTAGTATAATGTTTAGAACCAGAAATTGCCGAATCCATTTAGATTCCGGCCAAGAAGTTTACACCCGATTTCTCACAAATACCCTTAGGAAAAGTATTATTCCCCCTTTTTTTCACTCCAGTTAAGGGCTAATAAGTGGGGTAGCCTTAACATTGTAGCCGTGGTTGGCAATCATTATAGGAGAAAGACAACTAACCAAAGCCTGCTCAGCATAGTTGCAGTATAAATCACAGGTTGGCTCTTTAGGTTTTAAAATAACGTAAATGGGTCTTAGTAGATGGATATTCTCGGAAACGGAACTTTTTAAATTTAAACGCTGGACTAGACTGGCGATGAGGTTTCACCTATTTACAATTGAGCTGGTTAGATGCAACCGTAAATTCAATGCTAACAGTTTCTTTTCTCAAATTTCTGGAACTTCCTTTAAGCTCCATTCTTTTTCCTGATGAATTTAAATTTCTACTATGATTTATATACGAATGTTACCCTAACAGCATAATGAACAAAGATAACTGTATGTCAACTGAAGATTACTGAAAACTGTTACAACAATAGAAACAATATATTCGAGACAGATAGCATAGTTATCAGTAAAAAAGATAAACTAAGATTGTTAGGGAGCAATAAAAAAAAAGCAAGAGTTATTAAGAAATGCATAGGACAAGATATAGAGGACCATGGTCGCATAGGTCCTGAAGTGACACATCACGTAAAAGAAGATATGGAGGACCATGATCGCATACGTCCTGAAGTGACACATCACGTAAAAGAAGATATGGAGGACCATGATCGCATACGTACTGAAGTGACACATCACGTAAAAGAAGATATGGAGGACCATGATCGCATACGTCCTGAAGTGACACATCACGTAAAAGAAGATATGGAGGACCATCATCGCATACGTCCTGAAGTGACACATCGCGTAAAAGAAGAAGACTAGATTGCTGACAATATCTCATCATTTTACAGTTGTATTGACTAGATGTAACTAAGTTCTATGCTAACAGTCTTTCATCTCACACTTCTCGCTTATGAAGCACTCAAACGGATTTTTGCTTTCCAGTCAACTTCAATCTTTTAAAATTTTAAACGCTAATTCAATCCTCATCTTAGTTCTTTTTATCATTCTCTCTCCTTAATAATATTTGTTTTCTCATATTCTTTTACACAGAGTATCGCCGTTGACTCTTAGTGTGTTTAATGCCTTTCTCGGGTTAAATTATTTAAAGTAGAAATTTTCGAAAATATGTTCGCATAATATGCCCAAATATATATATATAACAGGGACTTATGATTAATTATTGAAATCAAGAGCCTTTATAGCTGATCACTTACGCACAACCCCATACATGTAAGCATGTCCAACAACTAATTGATGAAGAAAAAGGATGTTATTTTTACCTTTTATCGAAATCTAATATCTTAATGGGAAAGTCATTCATTTAATATATGATGCTTTGTTACATTACGGCTGCCATTAATTATGTTCAGTGAGTGTTATTGATGATATCAAATGTTGCCATCTCGTGTCACTTTGCAGATCTTGCACCAAGTTAGTATTATCCCTAATGTAGATACACGATCTAAAATACACTTGAACTTCTTTAACCTTTGGAAGAAAATAGATAATTACTATTAGAGGGGGTTCGGATAGTGAATAGGTTATCGGCTTTGAAGATTAAAGCGACATGCCCAGATCAATAACAGCTCAATTCGATTTTATTCACTTCAGCTGATGCCATCGGTAAAAGGCATGAATCCATCTTCCTCTAGATAGGAACTAAGTAGAAGATCTAACAGTGCACTTTTGCTTTCAGATCGCAAACCCTCTGTGAGAATGAAAATTCTGACACTAAAACAAGTCTGAAAAGTTATGGGCTCCGTCAGGCTATGTTGCCCAAGATATACCAATGCTGGTATTGCTACAGTACATCTGGTGCCCATACAAACCTGATAGTTTACGGGACGTGTAACGGATTGCTCTTAGAGATGCTTTCAGAAGACAAAAGGAAAAAGAAATAAAATCATTTGAATTTTTAGATTTTCGAATTATTTAAAAAATATAAAGTACAAATATATCGCATGTCGTATGTCGGTTTTGGTGAAATGGAAACCAGGTACTAACTTTAAAATCATTTTAATATTATTCTATGTGTCGTGTCTTTTCAGGAAGGGGAAATCATGGGTACCCACTGCTTCCTATCCTTTAGAGCCCTTAGCAGAGTTTCTCCCTTTTCTACGACTGCTACCCCGGTTTCCATCATCCATTCATACAAGCCCATCAGGTAGACATTCCGCTGCATTCCCCTAACTCTTGTTCTTGTTATTCCCTGTGAGAGACGTTCTCTAAGGTCTCCTTCATCATAATGTGTCGAAAAAAATTCAACACTTTCTGATTCTGAGTATAAGAGTTGTATTTTTTTTTTTTTTACCATTTTCTGTTTGACTTTCTCAGTGCTTACTGGCTTCGTTTATGGAATTCCCAACATCCTGCTGTAGAACTGAACCTGCTGCCTCCATTTTTCTATTCATCTGCCGGAACGTTATCCAGCTTTCACTGCTATACAAGAAGATAGATATCACGTAGCAATTCAGCAGACTTTTATTTGTTTCTAACGAAATTATTCTGTTTCTCAGTACTTATCGAATGCATCTTTCACTAATCCAATACACGATCGGATTTCGATGTCACATTTTCCATCCTCCGAGATAATTAATCTTCTGGAATTGTTTAATGTTGATATCTCCAATTCATAGTTCGCCCTTTGGTGATTTTCTTTGCTGTCTTCTGACAGTTGTTGGTTAGTCCGCTTTTATAATTTTACTACTCTCCCTAGAAGAGTGTGATAGACTCAGTGATAGTATCCATTGACAGACCATGGCTTAAAGAAAAACCAAAATACTCACAAGCACAGCACACAATATACGAAGATATTATTTATGCAAAAATCGTGTGCTCTTAGGTTGTGTTATTTTTATTTTGATATGTTTTTACAAAAATGTTGAGCGGAAAATAACATATCATTTCCGACCATAGTTTGTTGGTTGGCACCCGGAAATAAAAGGATATAAAACATAAATCAAAAGAAATAATAATAATAATAATAATAATAATAATAATAATAATAGTATGAACACCCCCCAGACCTGCTTATGCAGTTAGGACCAGTAACAATTTTCTCGAATTTCACAATACACACAGGCAGAACAATGAAAGCTAATCATCGTTATTAGAGACCGCAATAAAAAAAAATTGCCTCCTTATCACAGTCCCTGCAGACTGCAATGTATTTTTGATGATTTTTAAAAACTATCAAATTACAAGGACCTTGAAATCGAAATCTAAAAAATCTGGCACATGAGAACATCAACAATTCCTCTTGTAGTTTGATTGATTGGAAAAGATTCCAATAGATTCATTGTAGGGATCCATGTTAGCGCATGCCTTTATGGAATATAAAAACAAATTGTTCTCACGACTAAAGCACACACCTTGCAAAGGGCTTTATCTATATAAAATATGTGTATGGGTGTGTGTGTGTGTTTAAATTGATTTTGTTAAAAATATCATGATGCCATTTATGATCTAGATCTCTAGTCGGGACCTGGAAAGAAATGAGTACACACCAGAAATGAAAGGAAATAAAATAATTATATTCACACTATATTGGTCGAACTGTTTTCATCATATTCATAACGTTTCAGCCGTTGTACGCGCCAGTATTCTTCAGGTATTATCCGTAGGAATTGTGAACCAAACTCTTTTATTAGTCCGGGGAATGGATTGTCCTAATTCCATGTGCCATGACTATGGATATTTCAGGCTCCGCGCTTAATCTGAAATTTAGGCATGAGATCAGCTTGTAATAAAAAGGTAAAAAATATAATAATAATATTCTTATTTGAGTAAATATCATTATGGATTCGGACATAATAAAAGAAACCGTTTCAGTTAAATTTATATCCTATGATGGTGAGTGCTGAGAATAAAACTAGCATACAATGTTTATAAACATTTTTTTAAAAAATATGTAGTATATGGCATCAGTTGCGTCATATGATTGACTGTTATTATTACTATTCTCATTGAATCTGCATTTGTTTTAATTTTCTTATATCTTGTTCTTAGTCTAAATAATTAGTACTAATTAATTAATTAATTTTCCTGTTTTGAATTATCTGTTCACCACCTGACCACATCCTTTCCTTTGTAATATTCTTTAGTTTAATTCTTGAAATGTATGATCAATTGTGATTTTTCCCGTTATTAATATTATTATTATTAATGGCGCTGAAAATATTATCACCAGTTTTCATAATATCCTAATATTTGAATTTCGCTAATGCATTTGGAATGTTCTATTCTTAGATAATTTAGAAAAAAAATATCTCGTTGTTGTTATGCCACGATGATTAACGGTGACAAAAGTGAGTGAGCAGTTTTGGGAACAACTATTCCATAACTATTTTTTGTGGCCAGAAGTAAAGACACGAAGAGAGGAACTGAGTTAAACAAATATATTAACAGAAACAGTCATACATATACAAACGTGAGTGTTACAGCAAGAATGTTTGCTCCCACTGTCAGAACTGACTGCTGGAAACTTCCATCTCTCAAAAGGCAGTACTTCTCCTATTTATAGCTAGAAGAGTCTATGCGTGCGCGAGTAAATTAACATAACACTACCATATCCCCCAGGCTTATCTAATTATGAACCGATTCTACACACTTGGGAGATGATCATCTTCGTGATCAACATCATCATCATCATCACTGTCATCATCATCATCAACATTATGATAATAATCCTCATTTCTTGCATTTTTATACCACTAATATTTAATTTCTCTCG
>CAHIKZ030000014.1:2442500-2515000 GCA_903632075.3 Acanthosepion pharaonis | reverse complement strand
ATGGCCGCTTGTAATCGATTTTGTGAAGGCGAGCTAAAAACCGACATTCCTGTCTATATCATTTCTATTTGAAATACACCAGAGTATTTTACTTACTGGAAATAGTAAATGTGATCATTTAGTTTTTTCTTAAAAATAATCTTCAAGAATGATTTTTATTTTTACAAATTCCTTGTAAATTTTAGGTATCGAAAATTCACCTTTAAACACGCTGATGAATATTTGTGAACGTTCTCTAATTTAAAAGCCATGATAAACCATTGAGAAACTAGCTTTTGTACGAAAACACGTGCAACAAAATAAATCCTATATTGTTTTGATAAAATCCCTCAGAATACGAAACGATTAATCTAAGAATAGTTTAATATCTTGTGTTATATTCATTTGGTTCCTTTACAGATACACCCTATCTGAAAATAATTTAGACACACGCACACATATATGTGTGTGTGTGTTCATGCACACTCAAGCACAACACATATATATATATATATATATATATATATATATATATATATATATATATATATATATATATATATATATATATATATATAATATTCTCTTTACAAATATATTTTTGGTTATATCTGAAATTTTATACCCCCATATCTATGTGTGTGTGTGCCTGTGTCTGTATGCCTGTGTCTGTGTACGTGTTAATGTATGTTTATATAAGTACATTTATCTACATACACTTATCTTACACTTTCAAGTTCATGAACGCATCTATAGACGCTTCTTTTTTATATGAATAAATACGAATGCGTACAGATATTACGATCTATGGAAGCGGGCATCCTACATTCGCTTGCAGGCATTTATGTCTTTACACACGCACACAAAGAACCACGTGCATGTTTTCCGTTCTTAATTTGATAAAAATCGAGCAATTCTTTTCAATTGTTTCCCGATTATTGAAAAAGAGTTGATTGCAATTCACTACTTATCAAAAATATCGCTTCCTTGCTCCAAGTTTTATATTTTTTACCGTGTCAAGGTTTTTCTCATCATTTTCCCTTTCATTCTTCTCTCAGTTTCTTCCAATGATTTCAGAATTCATTAACCACCATTTTTGTATTTCTTTTCTGATATTTGTTCCTTATCATGTAAATATTTCTCGGTTTCTCGATCTTGTATATTATTTTAATTATTTTTATGTCAATTTTAACGTTGCATCTGTTGCTTCTTAGACCTATCACATTTTGGGGCGGGAAACTAATTCATTCTTTCTTCCATTATTCCCAGGTTGTTTTTTTTTTATATCCGTTTATTCTACTTCTATTAAATCATCGATATTTACTGTCAACCTTAGTTTGAAACAAGTGTAGAGCTTCTCCTAACTTTTCCTGTTGAAGGAGCGTACAATACTCTGATTGTATCCTTTGCAGTTGTGTATGTTCACAAAGTAGATAGGACCAACTCCGAAGTAAATGCATATAGACCCAAAATATAAATGACCAATATTCGCAAAGCAATTAATCCACGAATCAATTAAATGCTTATAGATTCAAATATAGACTAGCAACATTTACCTGTAGACGCAAAACTTAAGCAACCAATATTTACCCATCTTCTATTTACCGGAATATAAATATTTACTTAAATGTAAACCATAATTACCTATAGGCTCAAACAAAGAGAACCAGCTTTTACCTATCGGTTTAAATATAAACATCACATTTTACGTATTTTGGAATGCAGTAAAGAATTCTAGATTCGAACAAAAACCACAAGTATTTCTTATAGACTCAAGCATTTATCTATCCACAAACTTAGTAAATTCTTATAGACTCAAATATAATAAAAATGCAACCTTAAATAACCAGCAAGGCTACTTAGCTTTAGTGAGAAAATGAAAGAAAGAAATACGGGAAGACAGAAGAAGCGATAAAATTCTCATATGTTTAACGTGTGCTTTACTGAAATGGTAAATGCTGTCTTTCTTTCATTTTCTCACTGAATGTAAGTAGCCTTTTTGATATGGCTTTTCCGTCTTTCCACACGATCAAAACGGAAGAGTCTATTATTTATAAGGTATTGGCAGGTCGTCCTAAGTAAGTAAGGGAGGGACAAGCAGAAATATTATATAACACCTTTATAAAAATCGGTTATTTATTACAAGTTTCTACCCATAACTTATTATGGTCAAACGTCTCCAAACTTGGGACGGCAGTCCTAAATGTTTAAAAATATATTCTATTTCAATTTTCATTATTTGTCTTTCAATCCATAAGTCCATATAGTAATATATATATATATATATATATATATATATATATATATATATATATATATATATATATATATATATATATATATATATATATATATATATATATATATATATATATATATATATATATATATATATATAATATATATATATATATATATATATATATATATATATATATATATATATATATATATATATATATATATATATATATATATATATATATATATATATATATATATATATATATATATATATATATATATGTATATATATATATATATAAGAAATGGACAAAATCGACAATTTATTTATTAAAACATTTTATGTTTAACGTTTTTTTATATACAAGTTTTAGTAAATGCTCTGTTTATAATAAACAGTGTAAAATAACATTTACCGGTTTGAACGTCCGAGAAATTTTCATAGAAAAGGATGCAGGTTCGAATCCTGTCAAAGGACGAATATTTTCTATAAAAAATTTCGGGCATTCAGACCGGTAAATGTTATTTAATACTGTTCATTATAAACAGAGCATTTACTTAAATACTTGTATCTATAAAAAAGAACGTTAAACATAAAAACGCCTTTAATATATATATATAAAAAGATTGTATTGGTACAAAATCTAATGACCGCCATGAAAAGACAATTTTTTTATTTATTTATTACCACTCATAATAATAATTTTTATTTATTACCACTCATAATAATAATTAAAAAAGTAATATTGAAAAAAGAGGTAGCTAACCGGTTTCGAACCTCGCTCATCAGAGCTAAATCGAGCTTAATAAACGTAGAATTATCAATAAAAAGATATGGACAATATGTATGGGAAATATACTTAAATGGAAATTAATTGGAGACCCAGTACAAAATCCTTCGGTTTATACAACGAAGGTCTCAAGGACAAAATATAAATGGCCTACAACACGTACTAAGAATATAAATGAGGTCACATTGAATTAGCGGCACAATTATGGTTATTTATTAGGTGATCCGCGATGGAAGACCCGGATGTTTTGGTCATAATATCTGACGGAGAATACTATTGATTTCGGATTTTTGTTGATACATGTTTTATTCCGACATCCAGTCTTTAAGAAGTCGTTCTCGAAATCTAAGAAATATTATGATGTGGAGGAAGAACGTCTTTCCGCATAGACAGGTTGGCAGAAAAAAAAAACTGCACGGGTGTTATCAGTAAATGAACAATATCGAACTGCTAAAGAAACCCGATTAGCATGTCTATTACTAATACTACAGAGCTAAGGAAGGCGCAGGTACTCATGGCATCTTTGTACTATAGCCGGTTTAACTTTATTGAATTCCGAAATTTTGTTCTTAATTCCTGATTGAACAATGCCCAACGCATAGGAATTTTTACAAAGAGTGGTGGTAATAAACTTGAATCCATCATTCAACTTGGTTTTAGAGCAGATCATGAAAGGTCTTATGAGTAAGCGTCTTAATTGAATTGATTTTATGTTTTACGGGCCAAAAAGAGTCCCAACATGTATACAAACTGGTAGACGTCGGTTTTCGATAAACAGAAGTAAGAAAACCCGAAGAAGATCTGCTAAACAAAACATCAAGAAGGGGAAGATAAGAATTAATTTTCCTTTTCTTGTGTAAATTTTAGTGCAGCAAGGCATATCATTCAGGTATGAAAGAAAATGATCCGCTTCAGTCTCTTTATGGAATCCTACAAAAATGTTATCTAAAATGGGTCCCAAAGCGGAACCCATTGAAATACCATCAATTTGCCTGTACATGACGCCGTCGAAACTAAATTCAACCGACAAATTAAAATTTGTTAAATTTCATCAGTTCGACAAAGACATCCTCACGAATAACAGGAGGGAACAAGTGACTACGATATAAGGCATCAGCACATATATCAATAGTCTAAGCGTGAGGGTCGCAGATAAAAAGGCTGGAAATATAGGAACACATAAATTTGTCAGTCGATGGATAACGCTGTATAAAGTGAAAATTCAAACGAATCTTTAATAAAAGAAGACTTATGCTATTCCAAAACTGGCTGTATAATAGGGTTGTAAGCCATTTCGCAACACCGTGTTGAGAAGACCCTATCATGGGCAAAATAGGTCTCAATGGAACCTAAACCTTATGCGTTTTGGGTAAACCATGGAAACGGGGATGAATAGAACCCAAGGGTCTAATTAAATTCGAAATGTCAGTGGTAAAAATTCCACTTTTAACCTACGTTTTTGAAACTTAGCCTCAATAGATAATGTTGAACCAAAATTATCTATTGGACCTAACTAGACAAATTTAGAAGAATCCCCAAGAAAAGTCATGCTCTTGTTTAAATAATCTTAATAATGAAGAATGAAAACATTTGAGACTTTAACAGGTTTGATAATTGCCAAAGATTTGTTACGACGAAGTGAGTTAATTCTTCGTAAGTCTCACTCGAATTACCACTTAAAAGTGGTGGAGGCCATATATATTTTGTCCTTGAAAACTTCGTTCTACAAAGAGAAGGATTTTGTAATGGCCATCAACAATCAAAGATTTAGAAACTGTTTTAAGAAATTCATATGCCAAAAATAAATATGATTTCAAAATTTAAAATATTGTTAAAGATTACTTGCAATTGCATGCTTGAGTTCCAGTATTAATAATTATAAATAGTTATTAGCTGATTTTATCAGTCATATTTTTGCATTACACCCAGTATTAAGAATATAATAACTAGGGTCTACAATTTGAAGGAGATAGTTATCAATGATAATGTTGTGACTTAGAATATGCGGTTATCTCTTTTTAAATCTCTCTCTCTCTCTCTCTCTCTCTCTCTCTCTCTCTCTCTCTTGCTGTTTTTTATGTTTTCCCTCATCATGCGTCTTAGATATTTCAACTGTATCTTTCTAATGCTCCGTCTAATGGTCGTTTTTGTTCCTTTTTTTCCTACGACATCGTCGTTACTCGCGTGTTAAATCCATTGTATGTTCAGCATCCTTCTCTAGAACCATATATCTGTTACGTCAAGTTTCTTCTAAATCTGTGATGATATTGTTCAGAAATCGCCACTATAGAGGAGAACAGATATTGCGTAATATTGATATTTTCTCTGTTTTTTAATGAATTTGTTTCTGCTTCTTAATACTGCGAGTATTTTTTGGAAGGCATCTTTCAATATCCTAATGCACATTCGGATATCGGTGTCACATTACGTCGTCTGTTAAAACACATCCTAAATAGTTAAAATTTTTTACTGAATTTTGATATTTCCAGTTTTTAATTCGCATTCTGTGCTGTTTGCTTCGCTGTCAGCCAACCATTCTGTTTTCTTACCATTTATGATTAATCCATTCTCGCTTTCCTTCACTACCTTCTTGAGGAACTACCATCTGCATATATTATAGTGTCAAGATCGTGGCCACCGAAAACGATACCCGGTTGAACTCTCAGTTTTGGTTAACTGTATTGGTAGAATAATTTCGGTGAGAAGACAAATCCTTATCTTACGCCCCTTTCCATTTATGTGTATATACTGAATTTATTTTCTATGCGCATGCGTACGATTTGCTCCCACTATGCGTTCTGCATTATTTTAATATCATTCTCAGATATGTTAAGCTTGCCTAGCAGTTCTATATGGCGTACATTATCAAGCGCCTTTGCACAATATACAAAATATAGATATGACTTGAGAATATTATTTTACCCCAAAATGATCAAATTCGGTGCATATATTTCCACCTGTTATTACTCTGTTTATCATTATAATGAACATTACTTCTGTCGACATTATTGTGTGCTTGGTTTGTCTGTGTCTGCAATTTTAGTGTGAGAACAGTACAGTCTGTTCTTTAATAGACTCAATATAAATCCGATTTAATTAATATAGAAAATCAATGGCCTTTCAGCGTCCAATTGTGTTGCACTTTGAATTGCATATCACAAATTTTATATCAAAGACGAGTTCGACTGGCTCTGTTCACAAAGAAAAGCGACCAGTCATAGTCTGGGATACGTTGGCAAATTATATTGGAAATAAATCTAATCGATGTACGCGTTGAAAATAGGCCTTTTTTCTTTGTGGCATTCTTCTTTCTCTTTGGCAAATACACAGTCTCTCTTTCCCGCGTGCGTACACACACACACACACACACACGCATCTCTCTCTCTCTCTCTCTCTCTCTCTCTCTCTCTCTCTATATATATATATATATATATATATATATATATATATATATATATATATATATATATATATATGTGTGTGTGTGTGTGTGATAGTGTTTAGATAGATAGATAGATAGATAGATAGATAGATAGATAGATAGATAGATAGGGGAGGTATGATAGGCGTGTGACCGAGAGGTTAAATTGATCAGGTTCCGACTATAATACACGTGTTCCAAACTCACTATATTTGATTTGTTCGAGAGCAAGCGAAATCGTTATAAAATTTTTGAAAACTATATCACGAGTTGATACAAGCCTTGTAAGTGAAACTGGATAGACGGAACTGATCGGAAGCCGTCGATGATTGTGTCAATCTTGACAGTTTACGCCCTCAATATCCGAAAACGTAACTGATGCATAATAGTCATAAGAAAAAACATATGAGTATTAAACAAACACAAATGTACCTGAGCGGGTGTCTGCGAAATAGAATGGCTATCCGCTAAGCAGATTGGTGTACTCAAAAATAAGAATATATATATATATATATATATATATGTGTGTGTGTGTGTGTGTGTGTGTGTGTGTGTGTGTGTAAAAAGCAGGATGTGCGTGTATGTATGTGTAACGAATGCACGGTCGTAATTTTCGACGGATTTGCACCAAAATTTACATGCACATGCTCCAAGTTAGCGGGAAGGCCATGACTGATTTTGCATTTCCCAACTCCCATCGATAGTGGAAATAATCGATTTTTTCATGCTTCTACGGCAGTTTTCATGTAGTTTGCGGCCATTTTGTAGTTTGCTGCCACGAATAGTCAGGAAGATTCTACTGGCAAGCCTGAGAGCCAACAGCTGACTGACACGAATATTAACTAGCATGCTAGCATGCAACAAAAATCGATAGATGCATTCGTCACAAGTGGGAAAAATTTAAATCCGCATGGCACTTTACTGCAATTGGCTCATTCGCTTGCTTAAACTCAACGTTGATTCTTATTCCGCAGAACTGGGTTGGGTGTGAAAAAGTATTTGTTGTTTACATTCTTTTTTCATTCGCTTTTTCCAGTTACGAGTCCTTTTTTAAAGCTGCTCGTTTTGTGTTCATTTTGTTTAGTTCTTTTTTCGTAACAGATTTAATGTTTAGCATAGAGCTTAGAAAAAATTTGCAGTGTGTGATAGGCAAGAAGTAAGGCATATAGCAACATCAGCACGGTAAAGTACACTCCTTTAAAGGCAAGGTAGGGCAAAAATATTTTAAGTCAAGTGATAGCGATTGCTGTATGTGTCGATATATATATATATATATATATATATATATATATATATATATATATATATATATAAGTGGACATTGAAATCAACACTCAGAGGTGGCAGACCTGACGATTGCGTTTAGCATGAAATCTTGACTTCAATGTTCAATTTTATATTTACATACATATTCTTCATATATATATATATATATATATATATATATATATATGCATACACACTCATACATACATACAAATATATTTGTGCGTGTAAGTGCATGCGTGTCCGTGTGAGTACTATGTAGAACTGAATGTTTCTCAGCCCGACCAAGAAACAATTACGTAAATATCTGCAAACTGGTGTCAATTTTCGAATTGTATTGGCCAAAGAGCTTTTCAGCACCCTCTCCTATATGGGAACTTTCAGAACTCTAAATGTTCATACACGTATACATATACATACACACACGCGCAAAAAGCTCTACACATGCGCGCGCGCACACAAACACACACACATATATCGATGGCTATAATTTTGTTTTTCTTCTAATCACTAGTGGCAACACCTTCGCCTTTGATTAATCTAGGCGTCACACACCTGAGAAATAATCTAGGCGAAAATGAAATATAAAACATAAAATATTAAATCAATGCCGCGTATACTTTGTTTCCCTTCTGGCCAACACTGTCCATAAATTAGAATTAACACCTGTTCTACTGTCCTCTAATAAGTAAAATAATTGACAACCTCATGCTTACGATGATTAATACTTACTAAATTTTACGGTGCAGAAGTCTTGTCGTTAATTACCATTCACTAGAAACTTCATTTATATTTCAATGAAGCTTTTGTTAAGTATTACTTTTCTGTTAATTTCAGTTGCTTTTAGTGTCGTATAACTGAAGTGTTTGCTTTCTGTAACTTAATCAGTGCAGCAGCCTGCGAGTTGCGCCAAAATTACCGAACAAAACTGTTTCGAGTTCGCGTCCCACCAGGGGAAAATTTATTTCGGATCCCGTTCACTATAATTTTATGATTACATTCTTATATTTGCGATAAACATCAAGAGAAAATAAATAAAACTATTATTTTTTTTTGAAAAAAGAATGGCGCAGTTGATTTTCTTGTAGATTTCCCGTTGTGACTTGTCATAATTTTCTGATGTGTGTAATCTTTTACTCTCTATTAGATATGCGTATATATGTGTTTTTTTTCTTTTTCTTTCCATCAACTTTGTTTTAGAATACGCCCCATAAAAGTTGCAAAGACTGGTGGCATATTGTAAGAATTTGAGGCAAATGTAATATGGATGAACCAGGGATTACACCCTTTGTAGAGATTTTCGTCTCAGTGAATGATTTTCTTTTTTTAATTAGAGTTGCATTTTTAGGTCAGAATGTTGGTCAGTTTCGTTACGGTGAACAAACGAAGTGTTTTTGCGTTATCTTTTTTGTGTTCATACAAGAGAATAGAAAATATATATAGGAAAAACCTCTAGAAGTTTAAACAAAATTTACACGCACATATATATATATATATATATAAAAATAAGGGAGAAAGAGACGGAGAGAGAGTGGGGCACGGTGAAGTAATGAGTTTACAACACTGATTGAGGGATCGCAGAACCAAGTTCGAATTCCAGTCTAATCCATTACATTCACTTACGTGCTAATGCCCTTGGCAAAGGTATGCATCCATTTTTCCCCCAGATATAGGTTAATAACAGGATTGACTGAGTTCTATAGCTATGACTGGCAACCGGTCTAGGAGAAATAAAAACTTTAAATTCAAACCCAAAGTCAGTTTATAACTCATTACTATCTGGTATTATGTGATTTCTTTTGCGGTTTGATTCATCTTCACAGAAGCCACACACCTGTGTGTCTTAGGATTGTAGGAATAGGAAGAGATGGTTGCTGTGGCTCAGCGCCAACCATTGTAGCTATACCAACCGGCGCAAGGCACCTAGCTGTTCTAGGTTGGGTCATCATTGATTCTCGATGAACTCCTTCAATAATAGAAGCTGATGCTTGGTCAAATATCATAATCAACTACTTTCCAGAATTCAGTAATAATAACGAATGAGTTAATCATGTTATTACGTAGCCAAATTGGCAATAACTAAACTGTTGTCGATTAAATTCCTAATAAGCAATTATCTAGATCTGTAATTCGGCCAATCAAAAGATTGCCAGCAAAGCACACACTTATACAATTGATTTCAATCTTTGTAACACATGCCAAATATTAGAAGCACCAATAAATCTGAACAAAGCCATAATTCAGGCATCCCAACCAATTGAACCCGAAGAATAGTAAAGTAATTCTTAGTGATTTTATAGGCTAATTACGGAAATATGACTATAAATAATTTTCTTTTTGCCATGTTTTCCCATCCATTTACACACGCTCATATGATAGTTTATTCGCTGTTTGAAGCTGTCTCTCTTGCGTTCAGCATTTCATGAGCTTTTCAAATTTCCCAAGCCTTCTTTTCCCATTAAGTGTCAGGGAAATTTCAACTTTCTCCATTCTAAGTGTCATTTTTGTTTCCATTTTCCTGTAAACCTCCTAATTACTACCATAATCTTTCTAACGTATTCTCAGCTTCCTTTTGTAGCACCAGATTTCTGTTGCTTCAAGTTTCTTCTTCATCTGTGAAGAAACAGCATTCATTGCCATAAAGGAATATTGATATTACATAGAAGTTCAACACTCTTTTCTTTGTTTCTAACGAAATTTTCCAGTTTGATAATACTTTGTTTAGCTTTCGGAAGGCACTTTCGCTATTCTAATTCACCTCCGGAGTTCTGTATCAGATTTCACACGATCATTTAAAAGACTTCTCGGTTTACGGCTTTATCACGTGGAAACACCAGTTTTCGTACGATCACGAAAGTTAAGCAACCTCCATTTAGTCAGTAACTAGAGACGTGACTGTTTGGGAATAACAGATGCTGTAAGTTTGGATGTTCGGCTGGTGTAATGTATAACGGGTCAGAATTTGAAATCAGAGAGCTGAGTTCCTGTCCTAGTTCGCCGTATTCACTTATACGCAAATACCATTGGGAAAGTTATGGATCCACTTCATTCTCACACCACCTATGGGTTAATTATAAATCATTATTATCTTTTAAAAATTCTGACAATCTAAAAATATTCTCCAGCTTTAAATAACCTGCATGCTGATTATTCCATGGCAAATGTTCCATATATGCAAAGCGTGCACTGTAGATCTTAAATTTTTTTCTGAATAATACTTTCCGTTTAATACATTGTTAATCATTAGTATTTTTTAATATTTTCCTTGAACTAGGTATAATGTTCTAAATCGTTCATTTTCTCAAGATAATCGAAATTAGAAGTGTAGCAAAAACTTCAGTTTAAATCTACACTAGTATATTTAGCTACCCCCACACACACACGAAGGTTGCATGTGGCACAAGGCCAGTTTTACGTGGGTTCTCCGAGCCCGTAGGCTCGGCCAAAAATGTTCCCTTTTTGAACCCGCATAAACAGGTTCACGGGCAGTCTACCTCCCCGAACGAGACTGTCCTTCGGTGGAGCCTCGTCCGGGTTCCTTTCTGCCCGAAGGTAGAGAGTTCAACTGTTTAGCTGGAATCTACAATAGTCCTATTCATAAGCGTAGAGAACTGAGTGAGAGAAGCTTTAGTGTTATGTTTGAGTCATTTAAATAAGAAAAAAAAACAGTTGAGTTTGTGCTTTTTCCTCTAGAAGATGAATGTAGAGATAGTTACTGATACTTCTTTCGGCAAAATGATCAATGAATGTATCAAACAGAAACAAAGACATGATTTTATTTACAAATAAATACGTTTAGATTGCATGCCCGGTTTCAAAGCTCACTTGGATACTGTATATATTCTTTTATTTTTTGTCAAGTTCTTTTTTTTTCGAGATAAATAAATATGAAGATAAAGACTTTGATTTGATGAATGATTGTGCGTGATTTCTTATTAACCAGCTTTCTTCTTTGCAAAGGATTCGAATGCACAATTCATTTACACGCTGCGAAAAATTGATAAAAATTTACGGAAAGGTTAAAATTAAATCAGACCTTTTTTTGTTGTTGTTGGTTCTCTGTCCCTTTCATTCGTTTACTTAAACTTTGTTACATCGGTGTAACTGGAAAAATAAAATAATCAAAAACGCCTCAAGCTTCAAGAAAATTTGGATTTTCAAATTGTGAATTAATCGATTGAAAAAAAAATTCTGTCGGAGCATACGTTTGATCATACATTATAATGACAAACACTGTCACAAAGATCAACATAATGGCTGCATTCACTTCAGCTCATCTTAAAATAATATAGGGTGACCCAAAAAACGGGAATTTTTGAAGTGCTCATTGCCAGACATGAGCAAGTGGCAACACTGCGAGACAGTGACCTTGAGCAAGAAAAAAATTTCGCCATTTAGAATTCAAGATGAAACTCACAGTATCCCAGCTGAGATGTTGCAGCAGTCAATGAGGAATCTCAACAGCAGATTTCAAGAATGCATTCGTACAGGAGGACGCCATCTACAGAACGTAATTTTTAAGAAATGAAAATTCCATCACTGTTTCTTAAATGGCATGTTTAAGGTTTCAATTACTATGAATAAAATATTTTTCTTCCATCGCTCTTGGTATTATTGGATTGTTAAATAGTTCCCGTTTTTTGGGGTCACCCTGTATTAATAAGAATAGTATTTAATGTTATATAAAATAACGAAATACGCCATGTCAATAAAATTAGTTTAACACAAAATGTGTGTTATTTTGGCCGAATTGTTTGAAATAATTATTCGTGCAAGTTGTTTGTGCTATCAAAAAGATTTGTTCATTCAACTCTCCTGTCATATGCAGTCGTCAAAAAGTGCATGAACCTCTCTCATAAGTTATTGGGTATTATTATAATTTTCCTCGGGGTTACGGCCATATAGCGTTTAAATTCCGGTTCCCATCAGATCACCGAAGTTAAGCAATGCTGACGTTGGTCAACACCTAGATTTGTGATAGCTTGGTAATATCAAGTTCTGTAAGCTTTAATGTGAGACTGGTGTAATGGATAACGGCTCGAAACGTAGAGCCGAGTTCCAATATTAGTTGGATTAGTTATATAGACTTACGAGCAAATACTGTTGATAATAAGGAGAACCAGAGAAAAGCGATAATAACAAAAAAATTGCAATATGAGCTCTGGTAAAAACATGATGTTAAGAGCAAAAATTCCAATAAGAGCAAAAAAATGGTAAAAAATGGTTGCTGAAGACATTAGATTTATAATGCCCAGAAATTCATGCATAATGTCCTCAAGGACACATGGCACAGTGGATAAATGTGTTGATCAGATCCAGTGACACGACACAAAGAGTCTGAGTTCAATACTCGGTTAAGGCAGTGGAGAGAACTTGGAGAGGGTAATGGCACGTGGAACTAGAACAGTCTACCCCAGTGAGTGAAATAAAGGGTTCAGTTTGACATTCCGGCCAAAACGCAGTTTTCTCTTCTCGCTGTTTTCAATTCAGAATGATTCCTAATTTAAAGCAACAATTAAAACAGTTGCATCCAGAAAGATACTGAGCTCTGTCTTTCAACTAACGACACACAATTTATGTTCAAACACTATTGAATCATATTTGCTGACAGAGATACATGTACACCTATTTACCTATCATATCAGAGACACGTCATTCGGTGAAGGTAATTTCTATAAAAGAAGGAGTATGAAATCATCTCTTATATTCTTTTCATGTTATAATTAATAATTATTTAAGTGCCTTTACAAAGAAGGATATTATGTTGTAAAGCATATGTTACGTAAAATAAGCAGTTTCCTATTCTTCCACCGGCCTGTTGGTCTACTGGCGCAAACACATTCCGAGATATTCAAATATGCATGAATATATGTATTTAAGTGGCGTGCATATATGTTCTTATGCATACTTACGTGATGACTACCAACTCAATAGATGATTATGACCATCGCTGACAAATTAACAGGTTACAGTTTTGAATTCACAGTTGTCATTTGGAAAAACAGCTATAGATCGCAGTATAGTCTGCAAATTAATCCATAGCTGTGTAGCAACAATAGATGTTATGATATCAGCAATGACTGCGTGCTGAAGTCGTGTATGATTTGTAACAAACCATAACAAGTCACAATTACGATGCTACGAAAGCCAGAGACAAGCAGATGTGAGATATCCGGATCAGCCTTCAGGCGGATATTACATCTGTGATTTCCTCCTCCTAGAGGATACCGTGTCAAAGGTTTCAATTCCTTCAATGACAGTGTCCTAAACGCGACATTGTCACCGACCCAGTTATGTCTATGTTCCCGAGCGCTCTCGATCACACTCTCCCACACACACACACATTTAGCGAAAATATGCATATTATGATATATACAAACTAATAATAATTGGTTAGTAATAATAATAATAACACTACTACTACTACTACTACTACTACTACTACTAAGAAGAAGAAGAAGAAGAAGAAGAAGAAGAAGAAAAGAAGAGGAAAACGCTTTGTTTGACTATGAAACAACTATAAAGGCTTTTATTCCCGTTTGACCTGGGAACAAATTTGACAAAGAACCAATCTAAATACCGTTCGTTGAATCCATTTTTTGCTGAAGAAGAAGAAGAAGAAGAAGAAGAAGAAGAAGAAGAAGAAGAAAGAAGAAGAAAAAGAAGTAGAAGAAGAAGAAGAAGAAGAAGAAGAAGAAGAAGAAGAAGACGGTTATACTCAGTTTTTCAGCACCTGATAACATATCGCACGCATTTGGCCGAGATGCAGGTGTTTGGTATACTCTTATCAGATTGGTACTGGTACTAATAATGTTAGCCTTTTCTATATGAGGAAACATTTAGCATTCATTGACCGAGCAACCAGTACCGCTACCGGTTGAAATATATAAATTTTTTTCTTAAAACAATTTTTTAGGATAATAGGTCTCTTAAGTTGCTCTTTCCTGTATTGATGGCGTTTTCCTTCCTAACCCTTTATTTGAAGATGTGTGGAATACAAATATCGACATTATGTCATGATTTTCTCTTCGAGTTTATTGTGATATCTATTTTACTTCTTGAAAATCATCAAGTGATGCCGTTTCTGCTATTTTCGTACAGCTTTTTGTTTGTGATTACAGTTCACATGGTTTGAAGAAGGGTGATCTTCGCCACGACCCCACGCTTAATACAATGAAAAACCATTTTCAATCAGATTTTAGAAAGCGGCTGTATACAGCTGACAGTTTCCAAACGGGTTTGATGCCATGCAAGACATCCATATGAAACGCTATTTAAGACTGGTGCTTCGTATATTTGTACCCCAGCATAATTTTTTGGCATCTAGTACTGGGTATGACGATAAACTATATTCGGCAGCAAGGATCTGATCGGAAGAGTAAAGGTTTTGAGGAGCGTGGACCCACCTTTTAATTTCAGTTTTTCCTTGATTCACCCTGACCCGGAGTGTTAGCAGCTGTTAAGGTCCCAGCTATCGACAAATAGTGAACACCCAAATAAAAACAAAACATGAATGAATAACAATATATTTTTATTGTAAAAATACCAGCAATACATTTTTAAAAAAAAAATTATCAACAATATATATTCGTGGTAAAATTACTAATAATACGTGTTTATAATAAAATAACCAGCAATATATTTTATCTGTAGTTCACGGCATACAAATGCGTTCAAAATATTTAGATTTCGGCATTAAATAACCATGGGAAGTTGATATGCGGTTAAACGAAATTAACCAAAAGCAGTCAAACCTTAGATCTCTGGTTGGGACCCGGAATGAAATTAGTATACAAAAGAAATCAAAGGAAATATAATAATAATAATTTCTTTTTTTTAATACACGATTTAATATAAGAGAAATAAATATTAAAGGAGTCACTTTTACTCAGACTATCATATTTTAGAAACAGGAAGACCAATACAATTTGTTCATATTCAAAATTTCAATAGAGAAAAAAATGTTTACGAAGAAAAAAGACTCTTGGATGTTGGGTAGAGAACTAGACTTCATCCGCATTATAATTGATGACAACGATTATTTTTCGAAGGAGTCATTTGCTTAATCAATTTTTAAACTTTAATTACTGTAAGAATTTCCCCGCGAATTTAGGTCAAGAGTTGAGGAATTTTTTATATTGATTTTTTAATCAAAACCATTCAGTTAATTGCACTTATAAGTGTGTGTCCAGACTTTTCAGTTGCAGGAATTTTGAAGAGAGACATTAGAAAAAAAGTAAATGTGTTTACTGCTTAACTAAGTCATGAAATTGTTGGAATAGCGTAAAGGTTTTCAGCTCAAAAAAATGGATTCAACGAACGGTATTCAGATTGGTTCTTTGTCAAATTTGTTCCCAGGTCAAACGGAAACAAAAACCTTTATACTTGTTTCATAGTCAAACAAAGCGTTTTCCTCTTCGAACTTAATATTCAATAAATACTTTTAACAATAAGCATACCGGCAAATATATGCAAAAACAAAAGTAAAGTCATAAAAACAAATATGGATGCGCTTAATATGATAAATTAAAAAAATTCAGAAGTGTACCGTTTTTTATACCGAACGGAGGGTATCATAGCTCTCAAAAACTTAATGTTTTATTGCACTAATTTTACCCAATTATCATCCCTTTTGTCCATATTCTGTCCTCACTTAACGCAAACCTATTAAGTAGGTTACATGCACTTTTCCATGCTTCTTACGTCTTTAATAAGTTCTTGGCGTGTTAAATTCTCCAGACCGCTTTTCCGCTTCACGTGTCCAGAAAATTCCAATAGTCTCTTTCTAATTGTAAGTTTACCGATTTTTACTGATTTAATTTCTTCGAATATAGGAACTAAAAGGAAGCCTCAAGAAGATAGGGACTACATACAATGGAAGAATTGAGATTTCTTGTACACATATTGAGGAAAGAGAGCTTATAAAATTTAATACTCACAACTAAGAATGGAAAAAGATAAACAGCTAATAACCTACCTAACTAGTCTATGCAAATAGATAACAAAGCTGGGACTGCGGTAGATGTTAAGGCAAGAAACATTGCTTTGAAGTACAAAGGGCAGCGAAATTTAGTCATGACTGCTTACGACCTAAAGGAATACATCACATAGAAAAATAAAAATAGAACAAAATCTAAAAGGTAATAATTTTTTTTCAATTATTCTTTAAAATTCTTTTATCTTCGCGTTTAATATTATTTGACTTAGTAGTTCAATAAAATCCGCAAGTTAATGTATCAGTTCGTTTCCTTTTAAACGATACACATATGAAAATTAACTCATATTTGGATTTTTTATAGGAATGATCCATTTAGGAATAATTAAAGTATAAGAAGTAAATTTAAAATCATTTCCCACGATGCAAGGAAATGCAGCTTCTAAGACGCAGAGGATTACTTAGTGTGAAAGGATATAAGAAAATGAAAAAAAATATTATGGTGAGTGAACTACAAATGAATAGGAAATAAAACCACAAAAGTTGAAAGTGCATTTAATTTTTTGAAGAAGAAAGTTGACTAGAAAGCAAGAGGCCGGAAGAGAGTTCAACAAGCAAGAAGTGCGACAGAAGAAGCATTTAGCATAGAAATAACGGTTACATCTAGCCATTTCTCTATCTAATTATTTCATTTGTAATAGAAAATCTGTAGAAGCGAAGCTTGACTTTTGTTTTGTATGTTTTTACAAGACACAAATTATATTTTTTGTGTTATGCAAATAATAGACTTTTTTACCGGATAATCGTTCCAATATTCATAAAAATAAATACAGAATTAAAGATTGTACACATAAGACATTTTCATGAGAGTAAATATGGATGAGAATCCTACGGAATGGCAAATATAAAATACAATTAAAATTATATTTTACCTCAACATTTTTCACTGATGATGTGACGTCAACATTAGGAATTTTATTTCACAAGGAAAAATCTACATTTATGAAACGAAAATGTGATTCATTTTAACCTTTCCTATTTAATTTATCTTTATAGGAATTCATTTTTTTTTTACAAATTCCAATTCAGTATTTTTATATTTTAATTATCCCATATTGTTTCACTACAAATTTATTAGGACAAAGAGCTCCTTCGGCTGAATTAATGATATTCACTTTTTATTAAAACAGTGTTTCTAGGTCAAAATTTTGATCACGCTAAAATAGAAAATACTAAACAAAACTAGAACTTGTAAATCTTTAAATGAACCTTACATCTTATGTGTACATGAAAAACTATAAATTATCAAAATTGCTGACAAAATGCCCCTCTTAAACTAAGGGAGTGAATTAACTGTAAATTGCTGACACAGTTTATATTTACCTTAAAATATATTTCTTTTAGCTATAATTTATTAGTAAATAATAGTCCACCCTCTACCATAATTATTTTGTTTATTCAGCTTTTATATTGCTATACATTGCCTCCAGTTAAAATTATTAATATCTTATATAGATGTTCCACATTTTTAATTTTATCTACAGGCCCTTTTACGAAGCTTCCCGAATCTAATATTTTTCAAACATTTTTTCTGTTGAATATAGTTTTACGTCTGATTATCATCATATCCCTCTCCCCAATGTCATTTCAAAAATTGAACATGTCATATTTGCCTACAATCACGATACATTTGTTGCTTACATATTTTCCGCAATTGTCAATGACAGCCTGTTTATGTTCAGGTTTATCATGGCATGAAAAATAACTCCACCCCACCTCCACCCTCTGACAGTACTTTTCTCTTTAGCGCAGATCTACACATTTAATTGGTTATCATGACATACCCACAAGTACATTTCTAATTCTGACCTTATGTCTCTTACCTTTATCTTTCAAAAAATAGGAAACATGTTGCTTTTAAAATTTTCTTAAAAATCATGTAATCACCAGTTACTTACCATGGCATGAAGAAGTACATTCAAAGTATTGAAACCTGAAATCTTTTGTGTAGTAATTTCAACATGTTTTATTACAATCTCTTATAATAAAATATATATATATATATATATATATATATATATATATATATATATATATATATATATATATATAACAGAGGTAACTTTGACCAGGAAACAATTGTATTAAAATGTGCTCAATACTAATAGAAAATACAAATAAACATTTAAAGTGTAGAGCTTTTAAATTTCAAAAATTAGATCAGCCATTTACACAACCTTGGTTTCAACCTTTCGGTATACTCAGGCGTTATATATATATATATATATATATATTATTTACTTTCTAAATTTCTTTCTTATTGTAATTGATATATTACAATTTTATTTTAATTTGATGAATAATGTATGTATTTATTTACTTTTAATAACAGAATGTTTTGATTTAAGCGTTTTCTTTTTAAATTTAAAAAAAAGTGTATTTCATCCTTGTTGGCTTCGGAAAAGAATACAATCTGATAGGAAAGGAGATATTTGAAAAATCCCGGGTCGCGGTTACAGTTTCTGAGGGAAAGCTGGCATGATATGGAGTTTGAACAATGGTGAGTCTGATCAAACGCTCGCTCACAATGGACGCGGGACTTGGTGCTAGCATCGACAGGTTTGAAATACTTACATCTACCCAGTTTTTCTCAGAAGGCTTGAGATGATCAGTAGTATGATTTTTCACACGCTAGAATAGCCTCCGCAGACGTATGTTACCAAGAAATCCTTTCCTGGACATCGAACGTGAGCCTCATGGTCAGAACGCTGCCGTTCTAACCATTCGCTCCTGCGCGTAGATATGTGAAATTTTGTTTGCCTCCGTTTTGCGTGAGTGAATAGATATATTTCTAGCAGAATAGATACGGTAAAATGACGACTGCTATAAATTACATGATTATTCGTGCGATGCACTGCACGCGTTTGCTCATAGGGATCCATGCATTTTAATTTCACACGTCAACATCTCAAGTCATATCAATACACATATCCATGCATGACATTCTGGCATTTCCCTTTGCCACATTTCTTTATTTACTTTTTCTTTTTCTTATGTACCACGCTTCTACACTCTTTGGCTTTCTCTCTTATGCTTGTGAGTTTAAAACTCTGTTTGCATTAATGTACTTTTGCTTCCGTTTTCTATCTATCTATGCATGTAGAAAACATACATAGACAGATATAAGTGAGCATGCGCACTATATATTTACGCATATATATATATATATATATATATATATATATATATATATATATATATATATATATATATATAAGCAATTTGAGCGTCTCTGCGTTTGCATCTATATACTTCATGATTCCCTCATCATACTACTGTTTCTCTGCTTTCTTTAATTCTCCTTTCACATACCCCAGATATGCGAACGCAAATATTATTCGCACTCTACACTCTACTCTCTATTCTTGGGTCTCACTTCTCCTTCCTCTCTCCCTTTCCCTATCTACTCTCTCTCTCTCTCTCTCCCTATCTATCTATCTATCTATCTATCTATCTATCTATCTATCTATCTATGCTTTTTCCTCTTTCAGTATATTACATAACATACAGTAATTATTCACATATAATATGCTCTTTTTTCAAATTTTTAAGTTTAAATTTTAAAGGTTCGTATTATGCACAAGAACATTTTTTCTGGACATTGTGCACCATTATATTTGGAAGGGTGTGATCGAATGCCAATGGTATTAGTAATATTTATAAGAAAATATTCAGCATTCATTGACTGAACTTCCAGAGCCACTGTTAATTGAAATTTATAAAATATTACTAAAGCAATCTTCTAGGAAAATAGACTCCTATTTGTTAATTGTTATCGCGTTTGATGGTGACTTCCTTTCTAACCTTTTGTTTGAAGCGGCATGGTATGTCAACATCTTGATTATGTCATTATTTTCTCTTCGAGTATCATGTGATATTCATTTTCGTTGTTGCTGTAGTTAAAAGCATTCAAGGTATTTCGTTTCTGTTGTATGGTACATTACTTTGTGATTCTGTAGCGCCAATTCAGAGGTTCGACTAAAAATGGTCCTCACTGAGACGTTTTCATTATTTTAATGTCGTTAAAACTATTTAAGTACATTTTAGGTTAATGATTTGGGTTTGTATAAATTTGTTGTGCTGTGAGCAACTACCCCTCACACAAGTTATATCTATGACTAAAGCAATCTAATGTGCTTCAAGTCTCTTCTTCATCTGAGATTGTCCAGCATTCCTTTCCATATATGAGGACTGATATTGCATAAAAGTTCAGTATATTTTTTGTTTCTAACGAAATGTTCCTGATTCTTGATATTTTGCTTAACTTTTGGAAGGCATTCTTTCTCTACCATTTCTTATTTTTTTCATATTTTTTGTGTGGGTGTTTCCATCTTTACTTTTCTGTGAAATTCTAATCAATCCGTTAAAAAAAAAGAAATTAAGATGGTGAGGCTATCTGAGAGAACTCGACAAGCATAGGATATGCTATTATATCTCCTGTCGACGTGTAAAGCACCCATCAAAATAGAGGACATTTTCAGCGTGGATGCCTTCAGATTCAGATATAAAACTGAATCTTCAAGAATCTTTGTCTACCTTTGTGTCCCTATATTTATCTGTTTGACTCAAGTGTAAATCTAACCTCAGAGTACCTGTATTTTTATGCGTTCGGATTCATGTCCGATAAGAATTATATTCGCCAGTTAACAATCTGATTACGGTTGAAATATTATTAAATTAACCAAGCAAACTTCACCAAATATTCCAAGAATTCACTTATAGTTCACATGTCATACTTAGCTATTGGATTAGCCGCCAGGATAAATTATAACTAAGCATGTACTTATATGCGGCTTGATACTACAATTAACAAAATATTGGATGCATCATATTTATATATTATTTTATAGTTCGCAGAAATTAATTAAATCATAGGCATGACAGTAATGAGAATGAAGAATACTTGTTTAATAGCTATTCTGGTGTCATGAAATATATTTGAGAGAAATTACTTTAAAAGATATTGCATTTATTTAAATTATGAAATAACATGTAACGTGGGATATTGTTTAATTTAATTTTTCCAGATCAAATTAGGAAATCTTTTCGAAGGTCAAAACGTATAACTTTGGATTTTTTTCATAATTTTATTTTTTCAATATCAACTTTAGAAAAAAATATGGAATTGTCAGCAGACAACATAATTAATAGTTTGTTTTTTCTCCCCATGATTATTTATGATAGCATTAATTATTCGACTGTTAGACACGAATAGTGAAATACAATATTCGCCATCAACGTGGTTCTAGCTTTCTCGAATAGTGGTTGACATATCAGCTTTGAATAATGGATCGTTGTCATGAACAATCCTTTATTATTATTATTATTATCATCATCATCATTCGATTTCTGCTATGGACACACTACCTACCAAGTCTGCGGAAAGACCTAGAGGCAGGTCGTGGTGTGTTGTTATGGCCACATTTCATATTAATTTTTTTTTTTTTTTTTTTTATCTCCGATGAAGTTGCTGGCGTTACATAGACAAAGTTCTCCTTAGTGTGTGTGCTGTACTTAATAAGACAATTTTCTGTATGTCTCTTAAGCTGGGGTTTCAAGGGGTTCTTTCAATGTGTTGTTTTGTTCCATTTTTATAATTCCAAGTGCACCTATTACCACTGGTATTATTCTTGTTTTCAATTTCCACATTTTTCTATTTCAATTTCAGGTCTTTGTATTTTGATAGTTTTTCAAATTCCTTGGTTTGCTATGTTACAATCCGCTGGACAAGCCATATCAATTAGTAGGCAAGTTTTTTCTTTTCTGGTTTTTTGACAATGATGTCCGGCCTATTTGCTTCAATTTTTCTGTCTGTGTGGATGGTATAATCCCATAGAATGGTGACATCTTCTATTTCTGTAACCGGCGCTGGCCGATGTTCATACCAGTGTTTGCTTACATTTTCCAAAGTGTTTGCATTTGTCAGTGTAAGTATTGCCCCACTCTATCGTGACGATTTTATATTCATTTTTTGGGGCAAGTATAGAACATCCTGAGATTAGATGGTCTATTGTTTCTTGGTATTTGTCCACAGAACCTGCATTTGGATCCACATTATTATGTATGATATTTGCCTGAAAATTCCTAGTGAAAAGACTCTGGTCTTGCGCTGCAAGAATAAAGCCTTCAGTTTCAGACTTTAATCCAGATGCTCGTAACCATCGATGAGTATTAACTTTATCAACATTGGGTTTATTTGCACGTTCTGGATATTGGCCATGCAGAGGTTTGTCTTGCCAGCGTTGTTTCATCTGTTCAAGGGCTTTATCCTTGGCTTTCTTTTTCATATCTTTTTGCTGCAATAGTTGGTTCTTGGCTTCTGTTTTGATTTACTACAGAATCTACTAAATGTAAATGTTGTTTTGTATTTACTGCCTTCTTTTATTATTGAATATTTTTTCTTTCTGTTTTTCATGTTGTTTCACTAATTTTATCATCCAGTCATTTGTTGTTTCCATGTAAGTTATTATTATTATTGTTATTATCATTATTATTATTATTATTATTATTATTATTATTATTATCAACAATAATAATAATAATTTCATTATTATTAATATCAACAATAATAATAATTTCATTATTATTATTATTTTATTATTATTATTATTATTATTATTATTATTATTTTGATTTCCATAATAAATTCTCAATCAGATTTAGATATAGAATAATTCACTTATATATAATTGCAAAGATATAATACCCCTAAATGAAAGCTTTATCAATTTTTGCACTGTGGAAAAAATTCATTATCAACCTAAAAAAATAATTAATCAGCTAATATATTAGGTTTTTACATAAATTCGTTCGTTCGTACATTTTATTTAAAACCTATTATTAATTAATATTTCTGAAGGATCATTCGACAATGTATTACTTTTCATTTTTTACGACGTGCTTCCACAATCCTGTTGCTTAATGCCCCGAAGATAGTAATCATGTGGTTTTTGAATCGAAAATTTCATCAAATCATGCTTTATGCTCCACATCGTTGTTGAACGAAACATCCGTCAAATTGCTACAAAACAAAAGAAAATGTGGTAGTCTGAATGGGATAAATGATGAGAAATATTGTTGGTACAGCAGAACTTCCGAAACGAGCTCTTTCTTGTATCTACAAGTTGCTCATTATCGAGCGAGTAAACTGGCGGACAACAGAGGAGAGCTGGAGTTTGATTCCCTCGATCAATACGTGTGTTTCTGGACATTATCCACTGAGATAAGATGACGAGCGGCAATAATATGATAGTTCGCCATCTTCTGAGTCTATTCCCAAGAGGTCTGGCGCGCTACTTCTTTAATTAGCACGTGTTATTGGTTCCCCACAAACGTAAAAGTTCGACCAGAACGCGGAGAGTCAAAATTTCCCCAGGCTGTAACGGGATAACCATTCCTGTGCCATTCTATCAGTAATAAAGTCATCTCCGTACACGGCACCAATGTCTTGCGCTGCTTTGTGGCCTTCATCAAAAGCAAAGCAAATATATCGAATATAACCATTCTTGTCTGCTTGGCGTTCCATCTCAAAGAGGTGTCTAATCTGAAATAAAATTTCAATAACGTTAGACAATAGTTTCAAAAATTTCTGCGAAATATTATTCTTCCAGATTATTCGTAGAACTCCAAAAAAAAAAAAAGGGAATGAACATATTTAACATTCTAATATTTCATCTCGATAAAATGAGAAAATTATTTCGAAATTTAATTTGACACTTAAACACCTATGGTTGAGGTAATGCTTGCCATTTAGCCGGGCACCCATATCAATTAGCTTGTTTTGTTTCGGGAGATATCTTTATATGATCCATGGGGAGGGACAAATTTCTAGATTCATCACCTAACCGACGAAAATTCAAGAATCTTCTTGTTTATTCTAAAGTTCCTAAATATTTTTAGAAATTTGACTACATTTATTTTAGAAAAAAAATGAAGTGTTTCACGAAAATATTTGCAAAACTATGTTGATTATTTCGTATGGATTATAGTATTCTGTAAGTCAAATTTATGGAAATTTTTATATTATTAATAAGTTTGAACAATTTTTTTAAAATTTCAAATTATTAACCATGTTACGCAAATTCCATGAAATATTAAGTTGTAATTAGAAATTATAATTACAGATTGTGCACAAAGTTTATTATTAGAGAATGTAATCAAAGCTTATTACAGAATGTGCACAAAGTTCATTACAGAAAGTGTGCAAAATTTATTATTATAGAATGTCTGCAAAATTTATTACAGAACGTGTGAAATGTTTATTATTATAGAATGTTCGCAAAGTTTATTATAAAACGTCAGCAAATCTTGCAAAGGCAATTATTTTAAGAAAAAATGAAAACTGTTTTTGTAACGAATATAACGTCAATATGCATCTATTTGTTCAAAGTCATACAAGCCCATTAACAATCATTAATCTCTGAAATACTAGATGCAAAAGTCATATGAGAAATCAACATTATTCTGAAATGTATGTTCGTGCTTTTAAGCTGCATTTAAGCATAGTTCAACTATCGACTTAGTATGTTTTTATCTTCCATTATATGGAAGAGACAGCGCAGCATCCAGAATAATATTCTATGGTGTATCTTAACTGATAAATTGCTTTCAACCAACGGAAAACCACTTCTTCAAAATTCACGATAATTTTCAAATCCGACACGCCATCAAACGAGTTACATTCTCTTCAGATCCCCGTTATTTTAATTTGCCGAATCTGATCAAGAAATATCATACATGAAGATTATCTTTCTAAAAACATGTTTAATTCTTCTTGAACCATTGTTAAACGTTTGTGCGCAAACGAATCAATTTATGTCTAATTTAACACCATCTTGAAATCACTACATGGCATTTATTTCAGTAGCTAGAGTCCTACTCCTGAGCATCAAATCTCCTCCGTCTCATTGTTAAGTCTCAACCTGTGAGAAAAATTTCCCAACAGAAGCCACACAGATTGTGCTCCATCTGTTCATCATGATACGCGTTAGGAAATGAAAACGTTGAAAAAATACATCTAATGTTGTTTCCTAGTTTATCTGATTCTTCTTATGAATATTATTTAAAAAAGTGTTAGAGATCAGTCATACATGTTTTCTTCTACATGGAGAGTACAAGAACTTGTGTTTGTTTGTTTTTAGATGTCCTCGTTTGATAAACATAGATTTTTCATTACTCCTTTTTTTGTTTTTGGATATTGATCGACAAGGAATTTATATATCTACGGTTGCTTATCTTGCATAGATGTCGTTATCAGGACAAAGAGAAACTCAAGGTAGATGATTACCTAATGAGATTGTTGTAAGGGCATACAAAGAGAGAGTAAGGAGTCGACCGTAGTCGGAATCATCGATTCAATGCGAAAGATGTTTTCTTTAGCTGCATAATATGTGCTTCGCCAGGATTCCATACAGTTTTGAATTCAGCAATTTCCTTCTCCTAGACAGTAAACTACCCAAGGCTAGAAAATCCAGTCTGCTCTACTATTTAGGTATATCTGGGGAGAGATTTAGAATCATACATTTGGATATATAAAATTGGGAATATTGATTTTTCACGTTGTTTTAGAAAATCAACAATTGCACTCTGTATTAAAGCTGGGGTTTACTGTGCTAAGTACTGACATCAAAACTTAGATACATAACTTTGCCAGTTTTTAAGAATTTGCTTTTAAAGATCGTCTGTAAAAACGTACAGAAATACCTAACTGGGCAGGGTTGTGCTTACAAACGGACTTCAAAATTATTTCAGGAATAAATCGGAATAAAGTTGATATTTTTTGCATTGGATACATTGAATCAAAAATATGTTCAAACTAGAATTCTAATTATGAATCACTACAAGCAAAATATGCATTTTTACTGTATTTTATAATTAAAAGCTATCAAAAAAATCTAGAAGATGACAAAAAAGGCTACTGAATGAATATTATTTGTTAGATAATTTGCTAGATTTTTTGTTAGATCATAATCGTTAAAAAAAACAGATAAAAGTATATATAACGGCATAATACTACTAAGAACAAATTATAAGACAAAATGTTTTAAGTTTGCATTACTTATTGAAAATCACACTAAAACTACTGAACTGTATAACGTATTAGATAATATTATTGCTAAATTGTTCAATATAATTTCTCTGAAGTAATTGCAGATCTAAATTAATGACAATATGATTTAGTAATAATGCCCTTGTGCCATGCATCTTCTCCATATGCAAGTTTCGGTAAATTATATATTTTATAATGCTTTCATTAATCACCGTACGGAAATTGCAAAGCTACGACATTGAACCTGAATTTAGTCTTTAAACTGATCTCCTCAAAAAACGCTAACGATTTGGAAAAATATTTAGTGCGGTTATTTATTATGTCAAATTACAACATTCAAATTGAGTGCTAATCTAACGGTTGAGAAATCAGCCAGACTTATGTATAATAGCTTTTAACCCAAGAATTAAAGACGTTAAGATTTTTTATGACAGAGAGCCATCCTTTCCGGTATGCATTCTATGACCTAACAGTTTTAAGAAAGAAACTGTCTGAGTAGATCTCCCTTCTTGCCAATGGAATATGAAGGGAATGAAGATGTGTTGACTCTACGTACGTGGCATGTCGGATCCTAGCTATGAAGTTCTGGACAATGCCTGCATCTTCATGCTATCAGAATTGCATCGAAGTTACCGTCGTTCAGACACTTCAGTGGTCTTCTTTCATGTTCAGTAGTACTTGTCAAATGTGTTGGTAGTTACTAGCGTTGTCTCAACATCTGCAGTCTATTATAGTATTAGACATTTCATTATATCCGTTAAATCAATCTTGTTTAACAGGTTGAACTCGAAACGAGGCTAGTAATTTGAGATTTAAAAGTCCATATTTCTTAGATATCGCTGCCGTTTCTTTACACATTTACAGAACGAATGTAACTGTGCTGATAGATGTCGCCATAATTCAATAATTAAAATAGTATATGAACACAAAAGGAATCTTTAAAAAACGATGCATTAAATGAATTGCTCGTTCATCGTAATAGGCCTAACCAGAATTTCGAGTGAAAGACCTCAGATTTAATTAAATGTGAAAGTAATTCAACCAGGGGAATTGTATTTGAAAGAGCAATAATTTCGTAGTCTTCTGCGGTAGAACTACGTTCATGTTCATACAGCAAAACTCCTTTCCTGACAAACTAGTTTTATTAAAATGGCGGATATTTAAAAACAACAGTGATTAATATGAAAGAAAAACGATAGAAAACTGAATGAGATCGTATCGGTTGAAGCCTACTAAATAAAATAATCAAACGAAGGTTGGTAATGAACAATAATACTTAGGAGACGAACAATACATATAAGACGAGCAGCATGGCTCGGTGTTGCCCGTGCTTGATTCAAAAATCGTACGACTCATACAGCAATCGCTATCACTTGACTTAAAATATTTTTGCCCTTCCTTGCCTTTAAAGAAGTCTCCTTTGCCGTGCTGATATTGCTACATGCCTTACTTCTTGCCTATCTCACACTGCGAATTTTTCTAAGCTCTATACTAAACATTAAATCTTTTACAAAAAAAGAACTAAACAAAATTAACACAAAACGATCAGCTTTAAAAAAAAAGACTCGTAACCGGAAAAACCGAATGATAAAAGAATGTTAACAACAAATACTTTTTCACACCCAAAACCAGTTCAGCGGAATCAGAATCAACGTTGAGTTTAAGCAAGCGAATGAGCCAATTGGAGTAAAGTGCCATGCAGGTTTAAATTTTCCTCACTTGTGACGAATGCAGCTATCGATTTTTTTGCATGCTAGCATGCTAGTTAACATTCGTATCAGTCAGCTGTTGGCTCTCACGCTGGCCAATAGAATCTTCCTGCCTATTCGTGGCAGCCAGCTATAGGCTCTCACTCTGGCCAGTACAAAATGGCCACAAATTACATGAAAACTGCTGTAGAAGCATGAAAAAATAGATTATTTCCACTATCGTTGGGAGTTGGGAAATGCAAAGTCGGTCTTGGCCTTCCCGCTAACTTGGAGCATGTGCATGTAAATTTTGGTGCAAATCCGTCGAAAATTGCGGCCGTGCATTCGTTACACGCACACACACACACACACACACACACACACATCCTGCCTTTTATAGAGATTCGCCAGGGGCGCGTAAATAAAGTAGTCAATTGCTAGAAGTGAGTCAAGTGTATTCTACAATGAATCTCCAACTGCAGGATATCTACCAACCGTCTCACGCGGTCAGATGTGACAGAAGGCCGAATTGAATATGGGGCCAAAAATTCCCCGTAGATCACGTATAAAACGGGTTCAGGTAGCTGTTTCCCGAGACGAGACTCTATCCTTCGACATAGCCTCGTCTGGGGATCCTCTCTGCCCGGAGGCAGAGAGTTTGATCAGAAAAGCTGGAGACGAATCTCCAACTCTAAGATACCTAACAAAGGCCAAATTTAATGTGAGGTATCCGAGCCAGTATTCTCGGCCAAAAATTCTCCGTAGACACCGTATAAAACGGGGTTGGGCAGCTGCCTCCCGAGACGAGATTCCGCCCCTTGACACAGACTCGTCTGGGGATCCTCCCTGCCCCGAGGCAGAGAGTTCGACCAACTCTAGATCAAGATACAGTATTATATACTTCATTTATGTAAATGTGGACATATCCATTATCATCAGTAGGCATGCTACAACAGTTATGAATCTATATACAGCAGAGTCCATGAATTTCAACATTTAATTTTAAAGAGAAGTGTTTTTCCTCTATCTTCAGTGTTTCTCACTATTTTATAGAAACACACGATTGCTGTATTTCTTGTCACCAATATATGTAAGAATTTATCTACAAAACAAGTTATTTATCTGAGGATATTTTTCCCCATGGTCAAAACGCGTAACGTAGGATATTTCTTTTTTCATTTCGTCATTTGGTTAGCTAATATTGAGTAAATAAAGCTTTAAGTTCCAATAAATATTTAAAACAGAAGGCTTATCAGGATCTACAAAGAATAGGATGTTAAGGAGAGACATGATCGCCCACTTCCTAAAGTGGCGTGTCACATAGAATAAGGAGAACTGATAAAACCTGAAGTGAGACACCGTTTAGGACAGCCATCCGGGTCTCGTTGACGACCGACATATTTTACGGTGAACTTCTTCACGTTGAAACACCATTTCCCGTACGATCACCGAAGTTAAGCAACGTCGAGCTTAGCCAGTACCTAGATGGATGGAGTGAATATCAACTGCTATACAGAATGTATTTATGCAGGTTTGATATTTTTGTTTTCCTAAATTCGCATAGATAACACATGCTGGTGTATAATTCTATACAATAAGCAATCAGCATTTGTTTTTCATTTCCATTTTGTTACGTATTTTAAAACGTATACATGCATTTGTTCTCTTTTGGCTTTGATAACTCGTATGAATTTAGACATCAGAGCATCCGAATAATGGTACAATGAACATGAAAAATCGGAAACGCACATCGAGGTAATTATTTTAATGAAGGCAGATAATTCCAGACAATGATCTGCTTAATTCAGCTGTATTCAAGCCTCAGTTTCACATGCATATCTTTTTTGTTTCTTGTCCTTTGTTCCATCTCGGTTCGTTTTACATCGGCAGCGTATTTAATTACACTTCATTCTGCTCGGTGCTTTTTCCGGCAAACTGAAGCATTTAAATACCCCGGTGTTATCATGCATAATTATATATCAGCTGGCTTTGGAGCTGGTGCAAGAGTTTAATCCGATCGGTTGTCATCCAACTGTATACAAACAACATGTTGCCTTCTGTTTCTAAACACCCATTACGCAGATCTCCCTTAGCAACTAACGTGGACGTTTTTGACTCACTTCCGGCAATGTAATCTCTTAATTATATTCTAGCCAACTACAACTGAAAACCAAATGCAAGAAATAGGCAGTCCAAATAATTTTGCTTTAACACCTATTTCAACGTCAAATGTATATTGATTTAATGAATGCAATATTTGTATCAATGATACATGAGGAAAATCCAAAGAAATATCAGTGTACAGCTGCGCCAGTTTAAACAGAAAGTAATAAATAAAAATAGATTACTCCATTAATTTAGTATACTTAATGTTTAAAATGAATTTTTAAAAATGTAAAATCTTTCTTGAAGCTTTAAATTTTAGTTTTAATTGAAATCTAAAGGATTTAATATTTACTATTGCGTGTAAGCAAAATATTCTGTTATGTATTTCAAACAGAAATTGTATTGATCAGAATTTTTTTCTATAAAATCGATAAAAATCAGCAATTTTGACACATTTGTAAATATCATTTCATTCTCGCATTTAAAATCTTGCAAAAATAAAATATATATTTATGAAACTTTATTTGAGGGAAAATAGCAATTTTAAAGTTTAATGTAATCTGATATGAAAAAAATATTACTTCCTTAGATCATAAAATGTTGTATCCACAGATTTCTTATATACGGGGGTCTTCTTTTTCTGACGTGTTAATCGATTTATTGACAGCTGATTAAAAGCCGAACGTGTTCATAATTATATATGGTGGAGAAAAGGATAACCTTTATAAGGGAAACAACCCTTCAAACACGTGACCTTTTAATGATAGATTTATCGGTTTGTACATCCATACTTCAGAAATTCTGCACCTAATCACACATACAAAAAGAACAAAAAAATTCTTTTAAAAATATTTGGACCATCAGATTGTAATCTGTTTGACAATATATGTTTAGTAAATATAGTTTTACTTAATAACAATATTTGCTAAGAATTATCACATTGAAAATTAATTTTAAAATATTTGAAACTTTATAAATTATTCAATTTAAAATTCTAAAAATATGAAAATTTAATTATTTTTCATCGAATTTTTTTCTTCAGAAAATACTGTCTTTATTATATGTTATTCATAAGAGCTGTTAAATGCTTCTCTAATTAAATAAAGTCTTAGTTTTAATGCGTTTTTTTTTATTTTTCGATTCAGAACAGATTTCCGGTAAGACGGGGTCAGATTTTGAAAAGAAAATGTTGATTTGAATTGTTTAAAGAATTCTGCTTTTAACTAATATAGTAACTAAAAATTATTACATTGAATTTGACAAATTTTCATAAAGTTAAGTAAGGGGCTGAAGCACATGTCAAAAATATTTTTACGAATATTTTCTAATAAACACGATTGAAAAATCTCATTCATTTGCGAATAAATCCAGAATATTTCATTAAAATCCGACAATTATTTGAATTTTGCAAGAATTTCAAAATTAATGTCTGTCATCGCAAAATGATTTGCTTCTTAGTGAATATAACATACCCGATTGGAATTGAAACTTGAATTACCAATTAACAATTCCGAGATATTATCTATTACACCACTCCCACATTCAAACTTACAACACCTGATATTCCCAATCGGTCGCACATCTAGGTACTGACCGGGTCGCCGTTGCTTACTTAGGTGTTTGTACGGGAAACTGTGTTTCAACGTGATATGACCGTAAACACTTAATAGAGAGAAAGCGTTGTGGAGTTGAGCGGAGTACGCCAAGCAACCTTTATTTTAATAAAAGCAGAATAACATATTTTATATTTCTATTATTTCAAAGCTCCCAAGAAAATAAGGAGTTGATATGCCGTTAAACAAACAAATAAAATAAAATTTAATTTCGTTAAAGTTGAACTAATATCCTCAATAGTATCATAACACTTCGGCCGATTGTGATCTCCGGAGACTGTTGATCTAGGTATTCTTCAGGGAATTTTAAATTAAATCATTTATTCAATATACAGCAGTAGATTATTTGCATTATGCTCTAGAGCAACTTTCACTGTCTCTGAGTATATTCGTACTACCAAGCTCAAAAATTGGACTCTTTATTACCATGCCATCAAACCAACCAAAATATTAACCCCAAGATGTCAATGGCACAGATGACTACGACAAAGACAGAGGCAAAGATTTAGAATACAACAGAAACATGAAATAAAGGATAAACATAGTTGTCACCAGCTGTGAAATCTCCATGACCCCAGGTCCTAATGTAATCATGTCTTTAAGAATTGTCAGAGTTGTAATAATTTTCAAAATCCTGACATGTTGCGATTATTGCATCAATGGTTTTCAAGATTAAGTGTCCCCGAAGCACTTTAGTGTCGGTGGGATACATCATATATTGTAGTTTTAATAACAGTAGGTGTGTATAAGGGAAGACGGAAACCCTATCTCTACAGGCTGTTTTAAATTTTCTTTTTTCTATATTAGTGGTATTAAATTGGATAAATAGCCCAGTCTCCTTTATTATTTTCAAGAGGTTAATTCATGAGTTTTCCTTTTTTTTTTTAAGCTTTCTGCCTTTCAAGTAAAAAGAAACCAGTTTACATTGTTATTTTCCTGGTAGTTAAGAGAACATAAATTCATTTACAATGGGATTAATATCAAATAAACAAAACGTATTTGGTCAGCACGAGGATTCCATTTTCCCTGCCGATAACCATTCTGCCACTGTTCCAAATGACTGGAATACAGAAAACTATCTATTCGATATGACCTAAACTATATAAACTATTTAGCATGAACTAGTCATTATATAGCAAAAACGGATATCCGGATGGTGAAATGGTCAAAGACATGACAAGTGGAACCTGCCTGCCGTGTTCAAATTCTAACCAAATCCATTATTCGTGTGTTTTAGTATACAGTTTCCTTAAAACTTCCCCGTTACTCACATCCTCCGTTTATGTTATTCTCAGTATACCTCTGTAGAATCACATATTTGTTGACTCAAGTATCCACTTCATCTGTGGAGATTGTCCAGCATTCACTGCTGCATAGTGATTTAGGAATCAAAGTATAGATGTGGTAAAAGGCCGAAAGTATGGATCATTCATTTCGTATCTAACACACTACTCAATGGTAATTGATCTAACGAGACAAGCTTGCTAACCACGTCAGTGTGCCATATTCACTGCCATATAAGTCGACTGGTATTACGTAACAGGTCAGCCCACTTTTCTTTGTTTCTAACCAAATTTTCCTGTTTCTTAATACCTTGCTAAATTTTTGCAAGGCATCTTTCCCTATTCTAATGTGCTTTCTTATTTCGGTGTTTTCCATCCTCTGTTATAACATTTACCAGATATATTAATTTTAAGTATCCTTACATAAAAGCTAAAATTTTATTTCTCGAAATTCTAAATTGGTTAATCAGTAAAATGTTAGCTCTTCACTTGAGTTTTCTGATTCATTATTTATAATGACATCGACTTATATATCGGTCGCTTCTCCAAAGACCTGATATTATTATATGAAAATATACACTTTATAAGGTATAAGAAAGATGTCTGAGACAATAACAACTCTCTTTCAAACGTAAACGGTACATCCAAGAGGAGTGAAGTCTTATTTTTACACTGAAGTGAAATGTTTCCTTGTACAGTGAGTAGTAGACGGCTGACTAGGATTTATTATCAGTAGGAATCACACGACTAGCATAAGCTGCACAACTGATACTCTGTTGATGGTAGATGCAGAAATAAAAATATTAAAGAAATTAGTAGTAAAAAGAAATAAAACATATTTTTAAAATATTAAGTAAATTAGTAGAAACAAAAACTAAATATTCTCAGTAAGTTCAATCATTACCTATCTATATTTCTGAGATGAGGTATTATGTAGACTATTTACATCATTCGGACTATTGTCCTCATCATTGTCACCATATTTATTACAACGTTTCGGCCTTCTTCAGGTGGTTGGAATGTCCAACTGAACCCTTTATTTCGCTCACTGTTCTAGTTCCACGTGCCACGTTTTAATGGATGTCAGTTATCAGTTATCTCCTGTTAATTCCCCTCTCCAAGTTATCCACTGCCTTAACCGGATATTGAACTCACACTCTTTGGATCCTGTCACTGGATCTAATTAACGCCTTTATCCACTGTGCTATGTGTCCTCAAGGACGTGGAACTAAAACTGTCTACTCCAGTGAGCGAAATAAAAGGTTCAGTTCGACATTCCAGCCACCGGAAGAAGGCCGAAGCGTACAACGGCCGAAGCGTTGTAATAAATATGGCGACAAAGATGAGGATAATCGTCCGAATAATGTAAATAGTGAAGTTCAAGCATGTACGGAAATTTAACTATCGATGTAGTTTAGTAAAAGGCAACGAAAAATGTGACAAGCTAAGTATTAAGTATTAATTTCCTGAAAAACAAACAAAAAATGCAGAACAGCTATGTATCCTCTGTCTTCCTATATGCCAGTAAATGCTGGACAATTTCTTCAGACATGAAAAGTCTCAATGTGACAGAGATGTTATTCTACAGAGGGATGTTGGAAATATTATAAACAGAATATATGAATATCGAGAAACTTGTATGGAATACAAGACGTACAATAACATTGATGTTAACATTCAGAAAGTTACAGTTGAAATGTACTGGAAAATAATGAAGGATGACTTCTTGGAGAAGTTAAGAGAGAACCAAATTGAAAGCAATCAGACAAGGTAGAATTTGACGAATTTGTGTTAATGATTTGTAGATCAGGGACAAAGAAACAGAAAGGACAATTAGTTTCTTAGTGGGACAAATGGCAAGAGATTGTAAAGTGCTAGAATAGCTAACATCTTGAAAAGATTTGACATATGTGGTGATACAAAAGCAACAATGATCTCTTCTTTTGAGTTTAAAATCATCAAAAATATTGATCTTATTGTCTTCTGACAAATCAGTTCTAACGTTGTACACATGATTTATTAACGTTTTTTAGCATGATTAATCGTATCTTGCTTCCAAGGAAGTAAGCCTGACATGTAGAACATTGTAAAGAAAAATATTTAATCTGCAATATATGTTATGTAGTACTACGATCTTTATTTGCTTTTAAGGTTATTAATTATTCGAAAACATTTTTGTAGGATTTTATGCACTTCTTTTTGGGGTTTGGGCTTACTATAATAACGAAAAGTGAATTTTTCAGCATGCATTTTGTATATTAATTCAGGCAAATGAATAATAATAATATAAAAAGAAGGAAAGATATGACTAATCGATAATAATTTTTATCACGGTTTCCTTATGTATGACAATATTCGCCTTTGAGTTGCAAACAAGCTGCACTTTGTGTGGTAGCCGATAAATATATATATATATATATATATATATATATATATATATATATATATATATATATATATATATATATATAGCCAGGCTCAAACGTTCCCTCTAGCATGGTGTCATGGTTAGCAAGGTCAGGTCGCTAGATTAATTACGACTGAGATCTGTCCTCACGAAGTGCTTCTAAAATTTAGCCTTGTGTCACATCTTAGCAAATAATAGGCACTTCGACGTGGTGTAATGATTAGCAAGCTTGTTTATCTTGATAAATTATGACTGAACAGTGAGTTCGAACCTCACTGGGTACGACACACTTCCGGCTTTGTGTCCCATTTAAGCTAAGCTTAGAAAATCATCTTGGGCATTTCGCTTGCCTCACTACATCAATTACTCTCTAGGTTCTCCATAAATTCGGCCTTGTGCCACATTTTGGTCAATTTTGACCCTGGCTCAAGTGCACGCTTTCAGACGCCCCACATTAAATCGACCTTGTGTCATATCCCGTCGTTGAAGGGAGACGAATAAATACAATGTTTAACAAGGTTGTCTCACTAGATCAATTATGACTGAGCAGCGAGCTCGATCCTCAATGTGTGCTCCATATTTTCGGCCTTGTGCCACATTTAAGCTACGCTTAGTAAATTGTTGTATCCAGGTTTAAAGTAAATCCTGAAAAATAACTGATTATTTAAGTTGAGTTTAATACGGTGAAGGCAAAATATGCCGAAATGAGAAGCTTTTGTTAATTTTCCAAGTATGTAGAACCAACCATGCATTTTGTTTGTTTTGACATTTTTGGCGAAGTCAAACACCGATCTTGTTCTAGCGGATGGAAAACCGTAATTATTTCAATCATGATAAAAATCTTAATTACTATATAAAAATTTTATTTGCAGAAGGTTGCCATAAGCCCAGAGCCCTCAATGAGATTACTACATTTCTAAGATTTTAAGACACTTGAGACCTAACCACTACTACACAGCGTTACAATACATATTCAAAGTTATTTCATGAATCATCTTTCTTTTATGTCGTAAAATTATTTATGCATTTGCGATTTTTTTGTATGAAGAAATAAGGGCAAAACAGTTTCTCCAGCAAAAAAATATATGTATATTTCAAATATCCGTTAAATATATATATCCAACTCTTTGAATTATAATTAAAAACGACACAAGTTTTAATCATTTCGCGTAACCAAGTATTGAATTCACATTCTTTGGATCCTGTCACTGGATCTAACTAACGCCTTTATGCCCTCTGCTCAAGGACACATGGCATAGTGGTTAAGGCTGGGGAAAACTTGGAGAGGAGAATTAACAGAGATAACTGATAACTGACATCCATTAGAAATGGCACGTGGAACTAGAACAGTCTACCCCAGCGAAATAAAGGGTTCAGTTCGACATTCCAACCACCTGAAGACGGCCGGAGCGTATAGTGGCCGAAACGTCGTGATAAATATGGCAACAAAGATTGGGATGATAGTCCGAGCAATGTAAATAATGTACATAATACTTCATCTCAGAAATATCGACAGACGCTAGATTTAGAGTAATCATAAATAGTCATTCATCGAGTCCAGAATGCAGAAAGCACTGGACGGCCTTTTCATCCTATTTTGGAATTCAACAGTAGTGTGCATCCATTACTATTTCTTAAATTATAGGCAGTAGAATAGAGACAGTGTTTCCTCATCTTTAAGTTTCATTATCATGGCGATATTTTAATTCGAAGCTGTTGCTTAGGAGAGCGACATACTGCGGGAATTAACAGAAAATTCTTGACAAAACGATTAGTCTGTATTCAACTTTATAACACAATACATTAATTTTCATTCTCTTATTCTTAAATGTAGAGAATAACGACGTTTAATTTATTTTAATATTAGTCAAAGAAGATCAAACTATTTTTGAGTGTTTAAAATACACAGATATTTCTAGAAAGGAAACAACTGTAGGATACACATTTATAGAACTGAGTTTAGGAAAATTCGATGTTTGAATTGTGATATCTTCATATTAAACACAAAATGCAATAATGCTTATTGCCAAAAGAGACTACAGCGTCGATCCGATAATTACATTTGCTTACATAACGTTCATATTTGAATTTCCTTCTAAATCTCTTTAAACAAAGACTAAATTAAATTGATTACGTCGACTGAAAAAATTGAACTTTTATTGATAAATAGGTTTGTTTGATATTTTCCCCTGCGCGTTTACAGATATTCTATGTAAATTTTGTTTAATCTGTATTATTTGTTGAAAATACATACATACATTGAAAATAATTTTAAAAGGATAACGACTTTCTATGTAACATGACGAAACTATTGCTAGGAGAAAGCGGAAAATATAATAAAAAATAAATTACGTTATTTTAAAAGGATAGAGTCTAAGTGTCAGAAACTCCCTGCACTCGAGAATACAATTTGTATATCTATTTTTTCCTATAAACCAAGAAAAAAATAACGACAAAATAAAGCAAAGCTGAAATGTTAAAATTGAAATCATTATTTTAGGAAAAAAAGTAACGTCTTTGAATGGAGTGGTGCCTAGATTCTAAAATGCAAATATGACGTATCCCAGATTTCTTTTCGTAGTTTCTTCTGATAATAATGCGTCAAATAAAATAAACCTAAAATATAAATTATTGCAAAAATGCGTTAAAGGTTGTTTGAAGCGGAGAACAATGGAGATGAGTAATAAACAAAGACAGGAAGGGTTAAAAGGTGAACGAACTGGGTAAATCGGAGACGAAATGTCTGCAAATGTCGGAGACAAAAGCATTTTCATTCCTTCCATGTCCGGTCATAAGAGGTAATATACGAGACTAGCAGTTTCTTCAGGAAAAATATGGAAGACTCTTCCCACTTTCGCCTTTTATGTTTTTAATTTTCTTTGCGGCTAAACAACAATTTCTTTCGTATTCGATTATATAATGGGGAAAATTAATTTGCTTACACAATATCAGGTTATGAAATCTGATCGATAAAACAAAATATTTATAAGGTCGCGGTAAGAAAGACTCCTCAATATATATATATATATATATATATATATATATATATATATATATATATATATATATATATTATTTAGTACATGTACTAGTACCTACGTTTTGGTACGTAGGTACTAGTCTATATGCTAATTAATATATATCTTTTCTCTGCCTAACCACATCGAGCACTATTATGTTTACACCTCATTTATAAATGTGATGACTATTTATGTGCTTTCCCGTGTATGTACACCATCGCGCGCGTATACACTCGCTTATATCTGGTTGTTTGATTTATCTATCCATATATATATATATATATATATATATATATATATATATACACATTAATGTGCATTTGAGCAGCAACCTTTCTTTCAAGCATCTCTCATTGATCTGTGCATAACTCCTATTTTTAGAAAACCTTTAACACCCCGTCTCCACTGCTAACTGTCAGGATGAATTTGCTGTAATGAAAATCATTAAACGCTATATTTCTACTGTAACTCTTGGAAAACATAAAGCTCATAATATATTATAGAAAATAGAAGACGGCAAAACTTGTGGTCATCAACCGAAATAACCTCACCAATTCTAAAGTAGCGGTGACCAATATCAGTCACTTATGTGTCATGCGTGATACACGCTTAAGCAATCATGTATCTTTCGATACATGACTGACGAGGCAGATTTTTTCCGCAGTAGGTTACCACTTCTTTCTGCGGTAGACCAGTTGCAATCCAAGGCTATGGAACCCAGTCTGCCCTGCTATTTAGTCACAGATAGGGTGGGGGAGAAAAGTGTTCTTACCTTTCCCAATGTTATTAGCACGTAAATGAATGTAATGGATTCGACTGGAATTCGAACTCGGCTCTCCGATTCCTCAATTCGAGTTGCTATCCATTACTCCACCGTGCCTCTAGGCGACCAATATAGTATACAAAATCCAGTTCCCAGTAAAAACTGTGTTGCTTGCCAAAAATTAATTGCCTATAACGGACACATCACTACCTCCTTAATTAACCGTCTTACATGCCACCTCTCGAAGTAGAATGCGGTTAATAAACATCTAACTTATAATTTACAAGAGCCTTTAAAGAACGACGTTATGAATAAAATTTAAGAAGACAAAATATGATTTTTTTTTAATCATTTCACCCCAAGCAAGGCAGGAATGCCATTAATACGCAGGAAGTTAAAGAGAGTGGAAGGGGAAAAGATCGAGTATAGGGAGGATTGAGGAAAAGTCAAAATATGAAGGAGATTGAGGAATGACGTTGCATTTAAGTTTTGGAAGATTGAGGTTTTCAGGGACTCAAGTAAATGGAAGTGAGTTTCACGGGCGGGAAGTGTGAAAAAATGAGCTGTTGCAGTAGAAGTAGTGGTTGTATTTAATTATTTCAACACTAAACATGTGAGACCTAGATGACAATCGGAACACCAGGGAAAAAAAAGCTTGTCTCAACAGTTGCCTTGAAATTATTTATAGAAAATTTTGAGGGAAGCTACTCCACGTCGGTGAGAGAGTGACTGAAGTCGACATGCTAAATCAGGATCGATTGCATTACAGATCATTCTTTGGATTTTGTTAAAAACATCAAGATGAATAACAGGAGCCCCAGATCAGATATGACAGCAGTATTCAATGCACGGACGAATTTGTAAATATACAGGATGGACCCTAACAAGAATATATTTCAAGCACGACACAATGACGCACCACTTGAAGTCAGTTGAAATCGTGAGACCAAGAAGGCGCAGTGTTTAAGTCTCCAGGAGCCTAGCGTCAGCCATGTTGATGGCAGGCAGTAGAGTTTCTCTGTGGTGGTTAAATGATAGCAGTTTTGTTTTGGAGGTGTTAAAATTTACAAGCAAATCCTGCCTCCAGATTGGAGGTCCTTTCCGACTGATTGGCGGTGCACTGAATTTACATTTTTGAAGATCGTAGTTGATAGTAAGTCTAAGAAGCTGAAATAGATTTTTACAGGAGAGAAGTGTGAGAGAAGAAACCAGCGGAATAGAATTTATAATATTTAGCAATTTCAACAGTAAAATAATGAAATTTATCTGACAATATAACACTATTGATCACTTGTAAGATGAAATGTCTGAGGAAAGCAGTGAACGAGACCGGGCGAGACAAGATCAGGAATGAGGAAATAAGAGACATGGTAGAAGCAATTGCAATTCCAACACATCGAATGGAAGCGGTCAAGTGTTTCGAACACCTCACTCGTATAACTATCAACCAACCAACCAACCAATCCTACGAGCATACACCCTCAGGTAATCTGGTTTGAGACTGAGAGGCAGACCAAGAAGGCGGTGGCAGACATTCTCAGAGCCCACGAAATATCTCTTCTCCAGGCCAATCGCCTTGCCGCTGACAGACGATTGTGTTCCCCACGACGCCTAAGCTAAACTAAATCGTACTACGCTCAGTTCCATGAAGTTGAGGTACGAAAGAGAAGAGATCGTCAGAACAATTATCATTTATAGGAAAACGCAGAGGTAAGCTATGTTACGTCGGTGGGAAATTGATCGAAGACGAAATTTATGATCAGGACAATTATTTCCATATAGCGAAAATCAGTATCAATCGTTTTGCTCTCTTCTAAAAGTCAACGCTCTAAATTTGCGTTTTCGGTATATTTCCTTGCAGATGTAAAGTTCTGAAATTATATCTAACACATTTCGCAGTCAATAGATTTGTCTGCTATATGCTGCACAACGGATCAATTCTCGTTTCTTGATGCTGCCGCTAAATTCACGTTTTTCATCCAGTGCAAGCAATTCTTCATCTGTTAGGTTTTTTTGGATAAAAATTAAATCTAGCGTTGTTTTAGTCTTTTCCAAAACAGTGACACCCTATCAATGATTAATAAGTAGTATTGTGCGTTGTACCACCTGCTTAGACTTCAGTCAGCTTCTAGGCGTGATAGAAAAGCGCGTTGTTGACAAATCCTCGACGACGAGAACAAATAAAGGAACGATTCTTTTTTTTTCTGTTATGTGCATTAACAGCGAGACGTGAAGTCTGCGATTAGTTTTTGGTAATGCTATATATCGTAGAACTTTCGTTGGGTGGATGATTAATGTGTGAAATGGTCTCTCTTTTAGGGAACATGAACTTCTCTCTCCTGGCAGCTTGATTAGGATAAGTCATTATTCACAACTACCAGCCCACACTTATCCCAGACCAAAATATTTTAATCAAGAGAGACCAGAAATAGGATAAAGATAACATTTTTGCTCCCATCAAATTGCCTTGATCTGTCATGTCCAATTAACGGGTTATTCTTCATACTTCCATTTCGTTTAATGAGCATCATTGTATATTGGGATCAGTTACTTTCACACCAGTAACTGCTGACTCCCAACTCACCTTAACATTGGATAAAGAAGACTGATGTTTGAAATCATCCACTGGCAGAATTAAATGGCACATCTCAATTAAATTCAATTTGGGGTTTCAGTAACTCAAACAAGGTCTTTACTATTATCGTTCTTTACCCGACTTGGACAGATAATTAACGGATTTCCATTTCTATCCATAATGCAAGTAATTTCTCCATATTACCTAAATTACAGCGCAATATTTAATGTATATGTTATTGCTGCAGATTTTTCACCAACCGTTATAATTTCCTTTATGTTCTTCAAGATTTGGGTTTCAGATGAATAAGATTATAACAAGCCACACCCTATATCATTTACAGTCTTGCTAATTTTATATTGTTACAAGAAGACTTAGGGAATTTAACACACACAAGACATACTGAATGCAAGAAATACAAAGAAAAACAGCGATCAAACTACCTAAAACTATGTTCAAATGGATGGTAGAAAAAAGAGCCTGATGGTGAAAACTTCCTAAAAGCTGCAAAAGAATGAAAAGTTGTGAAGAGCCGTGATTTCCCACATCCTGGAGCAAACATTAATTTTAAATTTTCATCTTTCCTAGGCTTGATTTGAAGGGGATAAGAACTAATGATACTGTATATTTTCAGACCTAAGCCAACACGTTACATACAAATTACTACATAATGAGAATTATAAGACTTCAATATTGTCATATTTTCGATAAATATTTTCCTCAAGAATAAAGAGAGCGTTAGACAGTATGAAATCAAGCTTAGATTATTTAATTAATTTGAAGTGAAGTAAAACTGAGATAGTATTTTCAATGCCTTTGCGAGAGAGTGTCGAGAGTATTATATATATTAAATACCTGTATATATTTTATTAAATATATTAATATCTACACCTGTCAATCGGAATATTAATCTAACGCAATGGTCTTCCCTGTATTTGGCTTTGTGATGTGCGAAGATGAACTTAGTGATAAAACATTCTCTGATTATTGCGTTTTTGATTAATGCATTTTCGAATAGTGCGCTAAAATTTGAATATACCAAAAGTCGATTAGTACAGACATAATACTAGATTTATGGGCACGTTCGCGTTCTAACCATGAGACCCTGGATCGAATCTCACCATGGTCGATTTTTCAGAAAGGAGACTTCTTGATATTATCGAACTGGAGGGATCGATCCCAGCGTGCGGCGTGCCTGAAAACCATACCACGTGAGTGAAATTGGTTAGACAGAAACTTTGGGGGCCGTCTGATAGCTGTGGTAGCACGGAGTCTCAAGAGCGTGCTGGCCTTGTTCAAATTGTTGATCACGCTAGACAACATGCCCTTTCCCAGAGACTGTAACTAAGGCTTCCTCGGCATAGTTGCAATATAAAAACAGGTGGGCTCTGTGGGTGTTAAATAAACACGAATGCGCCTGAGTAAGCGTCTGCAATAGAGATTGGCTAGCCGCCTTAGTAGACAGGTAGCCTCGGATACGAATGACCAGCTATGCAATACTCGATTAGTTCGGTAAAACATCCTTCACTTTCACCATAGTAATTAAAAAATGATTTTTTTTTTTTATAGTTTCCGATGTACGCATTAGTTGCACTAATCGAGAGATTCCTGTACCAAAATTTCATATTCTGGTTTTTGTCTGACAGGGACTTTGCCTACATCGATCTGAATATGAAAACCTCACAAAGAAAAAATGTCAAATCTTTATACTTATAGGCATTATCGTTCGTCGATATTTTATTTACACTGAAGTATTAATATTAATATATTACCATTGTCTGTATTTTTTAGATGAAATATTTTAATTATTATGTTTGGAATAATTTTACCATTAATCTTATTACTGGTATGCTACAATGGTCAATTCTCTACCCCTTGTTATATTTAAATGATTGCTTATTCTGTTTTAACGACAAATCATCTCTGTTTGTTATTTAATGCCAGTAAATACATCTCATTAAATATAAAGCTGGTAAACAAACCTTTCGCTCGTTGGTTTGGTCTATTATTTGTGGTATAAACTAACCTCATAAAAGTAGGCTAGGATATACTCTACTGTTATTTAGTTATTTGAAAAAGATCCTCTCGAGTAGTCATGTCAGAAAACATTGGACTTATCGGGATAAGGTCACTACAATCGGTTAGAATATATTTTACTGTGCATTCACGAGGGTTTTCGTTATTTTAGGAGAAATGAATGCTGTATTTTGATTCTGGATAGGATGACATCTTCCTTCCGAGAATGTCTGAGACCGTGATGACATTCTCCTATTATGGGTTTAATTTTGTAAAGTTTTTTGGGAAAGAAGGAGTTCCATAACTTTTACCACTTATTAAGCATAAATGAGTTTATTGTTGCTTTGAAGTATGTATAGGGAATTTTCAAATATGAAATATTCATTTTAGAAAAGACTTTACAACCATTCCTCAGCCAGATTTACACTTAGGTACGTGAACCAGAAAGAAATAGAATAAGATAAAATATGTTCAGACTTGAACCCCTGTTCTTAATCCTCATATTAGTACATAATTTAATAATAACATTAACATGACTTTAGTTGACTGGTTCATACAGTATCTCGATTAAAATACTGCAATTATTTTTTTCTAAAATGGTAAGTAAAAACTATATATTCGATGATTATATAAAACGCGATCAGTAGAAAAGAATAAAATTGAAACAATTTATTCACACCTCCACATATTGTAAATATTACTTAATAAGTTTCTTTAAATATAATCTAGTGCATTTATTTAAATTTTGATCAAATATATTTAATAGTAAATGTTTACAGTTACAACAAATATTTACTCTGTCTCCGCAGTAAGATGAGTTGTGACACAAGGCCTTTTTTTAAGGTGGGGACCCGAGCGCATACACCCGGGACAGGAACAAAAATTGCCCACAGCCTCCGCAACTGTCGGTTGCGCTGGCCTCGGCGCGAGCACCGATACCTCTCAGTGATGCAATGAGATTGCGCAGCCTCGGGCAGCTGTTCCACAGATCTGGCCACTTCTCAATATAATTTTCCTTATTTGCGACACTGTCCTTCGACAGAATCGCCTCTGAGTGCACTCTGCCTAAAGACAGAGACGCAACTGATGGTGAGAGATGATAAATAGATGTTTTACAAACTGCGAAAGGGAGCAATTTACACACTATGCACAGTTACACTATAATTGCTATAAAAACTAGTGAGAAACAATTTTTTCTGAAACATTATGATAAGAGGAAGATTGTATGAATTTTAACCGAAAGTTACACTGCCTATTCCGGTAATGAATGCTGAGAAAACTGCTAATTTTACCATTATCATATTGTACACATTATAAGTCCAGCAGTCAATATTTTACACTTGAGATATTTAGTTAGAAATTAAGCAAGACATGATTAATGCATAATGTAATTTCCTGATAGCTGACTCAAGAGTGTACGGCAATATGTTGAAACCACTTCAGATTAATGGCCGTTTTAATAAGAATATCCAACCGCGTCTTGTAGTATAAATGATTAAAACTTTTGGCGCTATAAAAATGACATCGTGAAGTATGGAAAGTCTGGATAGTAGGATGTGAAATGGGCTTCATCGGATCCTTTCTTCTTTTTCTAATTCCATCAAATATATTGGCCTCTTGTAACGCTGCCTTTTCCAGGCCATAGCAGTGTCCACGCAAGCTGGGACATGCCAAATCAATGTGAAATGTTCTTTTTACATCCTCCAGCGAAAAGCAAAGCGAAAGTGAATCGATCGTGGGTGAATCAATAAGGCAGAATTCTTCGGTCGAACTGTCAGCGAAAGTGAATTATGTAATTCCGCGTTGCTGCAAAAAGGAAAAGCCGACCTGCGCTCGGCCATTGTTCTATTGTGTTTTGTGACAGCAACACAACGCGGTGTGGCCGAGTAGTGAGTGTCGCTCCGGGTCGTAGAGTTTGTTTTTTCTTTTTTTTTTTTGTAATTTTTGTTCTTTCCTATTCGATTATTTATATATATAACTTTTGTATAGAAATAAGAGATGTAGATACCAAGTAAAAGGAAGCCGCAAAGAATTGTTCGAAAAGATATAAAGCTATGATAGATTTACTTACTGAACATGATGTGGAAAATACAGGCTCTTTAGCCGACTATATATATGCTTTAAATAAACTAGTCCCGGTTTATAATTCCTTAATGCAGTCGTTAAAATGCCAAGATTTTTCTTGAAAAAGGACACATACTTAATATCTGGAAGAGAAAACTGAAATTTCTAGAGCACATAATGAAGAAAGAGATCAACACAAACAGACGCAAACCGACAGCTGATAATATGTATCATAAGTGAAAAACGAAATTGCATTTGACAGTCTATTGTAAAATAGTGACGCATTTGCTTGAGTCTGCGTAAGTAAACCTACGTGTATGCAATATTTCCTAAGAGAAAGTAGTTATTGAAATATTATGCAGTCCTTTATTCAAAGATAGATAGATAGATAGATAGATAGATATATTGAGAGATAGAAATGAAAAAAAATCTGAAGATAGATAGATGGATAAATGGATAGATACGTTAGAGTTTGGAAATAAAGTCTCGTTGCATCTAAAAAAGGGAAAAGAACAAATGATTTTTAGTCTTAATTAATATATATATTCGAGATAATATTGTCTCATTATCCTACATATTGGAATAAATTGTCGATCAGTCTGGGATAAAATATTTCAGGTTTCGATTCAAAGTAGTATTGAATGTCAGTTTTGACTTCTTCACAATTAATAAACAGTTTTACCTCTAAAAATGTTGCAATGGTCTGAAAAATGGTAGCCAGATGGAGCCATGTCAGAAGAGTAAGTAGGATGTAGAAATACATATATAGTACTATGTTCCTTTCCTGACGAACTTGACTATATGTGGTCTTACATTATCGTGTAACAGCAACACGATTAACCAATGGTGATTTTCTAAACGTAGCTTAGATATGGCCCAAGGCCGAAAATATGTGACACCCAGTGGGAATTGAACTCACTATTCAGTCGTAATTGGGCTAGCGAGAACACGATTAACCAAATCTTTATGCAATACTTCAAATTGGCAATACCTCACCGCGTTAACTGTTTTATTTCATTTTAAAAAATAAATGATGAAATACAACCTTGATATCTCATCAAGCCCAGGGTATAACTTTTCTCTGGTCAATTCTCATTTTCAAAGGATAAAAGTTGATGTAAAATTGACCCATATATTTACCTGTACTGATAGGAAGAAACAACATTAGAAAATAAAAAAAAAATCAATGATTGTTCTAACGTAAGGATTGAAAAAGGCTTTTTTTTAACGAAAGGACCTTCTATCCAGCATAAAATATAACCTATTAAATATATCTTTATATCTCATTTATGTCATATAATTTTCATAAATAAGCAATACTAATTGTTACATTTCCGTACAGTATTTTCATTATTGCAGATATGTCCCGGACAAATCTATCCCTGGGTGTGATGATAAGCTACATCCTGCAGCAAGGCTTCTGATCAGAAGATTGGAGGCATTGAAGGGCGTAGAACCACTTCTTAATTGCAGTTGTTCTTAGGTCCACACTGACCTCTGGTGGTATAACCTGTTTAAGGTCCCAGCTACTGGCAAATAATGAACCCCAAATCAAAAATAAAACAGCATAAATGTATAAGAATATATTTATATAGTAAAAAACAAGCAATACGTTTTCATTAAAATGAACGAACAATACATATATATAATAAAATTACGTGCGATACATTTTAAATGACATGCAATACATTTTATACTAGAAATATAAATAATATATTTTAGAGCAAAATGCCCAACAATACATTTTATCTCTAGTTGTATTCATAGAATTGCGTTTAAAAATATTTATTTGAAGCAATAAAACTGTGTTTAAAATAAGTAGATTCCGACTTTAAATAACCCATGGTGGTTGATATGCCGCTAAACAAAATCAACCAATCAATCAACCAGACAAATTTTTAATAAGTTCGTTTCTACTATCAAAATCTCCAGCATGGATATATTAGTTTTCTTCTTTTTTTTGTTTTGTTTTATTTTTTTTTCTTAGTAGCCGTTCGGTTACTATTTATCTCTTTTGTCCATTAAAGTAAAAAAAAAATATATTCATGAATTTCACGCTATTGATTCTTAAATTTTGACCAAGCGAGAAAACTTTCAGGCGAAGCCTAGAAACACCCGTCCTTTTTGGCTAAGTAGACTTTCTTGTCTACATCAAAAGTTCAAGCAGAAAATTATTAAAAATTGAACATATTAACTTGTTAAACTGAAAGAATACAGTGGGCAACATGTACCTGACGATGTTTAGAGATAATATCAACTGAAACTGTTTGAGGAAAGGACAATGATGAATGCATTTGTTTAGAAACGTGGGTAATAAAAAGAGATATAATTTTTTAATGAACGATCAGGATCATTATCTAATATGTACATTTAGAGAAACTGTTTTTTTACAATAATGTTTATCCTGTCCAAGGACCGAGGGTCACTCGTAGAGAAGGTTACAGAGTAAGAAGCACAGCCTATGCTGATATGTGTGGAAGATGACTGTTAACCCTAAACTTGAACTGGTTAAGATTGCAGGGATCGGTGAAGCAACCTCTTGGGAGCCGGTTCCACAAAGCAGTGGTTCGTGGAAAGAAGCTACTTGAGTGAAACTTACATCTCACCAAGGGAATGTGTAAGTAATGATGGTGCTTTGTTATAATGTGCCTGGCATGGCGGGTCTTAGACGTGAAACTTGGTGGAACTAAGGAATATAGTTCGTCTGAAATCTTTCTATGGATATAGCGATAGAGCATCGAGAGGCTTGCGACGTCTAGTCTGTAAGAAAGGGGTTGTAGGATGGAAAATAATTCGTCATCTTCAAGTGAAGACCGGACAGCTCCTGCCCAAATAGGGCGTCAGTACTCTATTTCCAACCTGATTTGACTGTTATAATTGTAGAGGATAATAGGAGTCGAGAGGTAACTGCTGAAGGAGTACATGGAAGTGAGCATTAATCAGTATCTTTGGTGATGGATCGTATGTAAGTGTTTCACTTCAGGCCTCGGATTAGGCGCTCAAGGCACGTGGTTTCCTTGGCGGAACATCCGTTCATCGCGATTGGTGAAAGGTTTGTGTTGATCGGCGATGATGAAAGGTTTCTAGTTTGGATTTTAAGGCATTGAATGTGACCAGCTAATTTCCCAACCGATGTGCTGTTAGAGCTTAGTCCAAGCTCAAGTCACCGAGAGTGTTGATATTCACCCATAAACTGCTGTTTCATCAGCGGAGTATACTCTTAGGCAGATCATTTATGCAGTGTAGGATGAGGGTTTGACCGAGAAACGAACCTTGGGGAACGCCTGAGTTGATCGCTTGCGATTCAGTGACTTACGCGTTAGGAAGGACGTTATAATGGAGAAGACTCTTTCAGTGATTCTCTATACATGTTTTGACTTTTTGCGCATTATTTTTGACCCGAAGTCTCGCACATTTCACAGTTTTGTTTATTGCAATGCCAATAAAAGTAGCTATTCTTTGTATTATTATAATTTACGCCGATTTTCAAACCACACCCTTCTGACTTCAGTTTAGAATCATGCTTTTTTTCTGCATATCTAAATAATAATTATGAACTATGAGTTCCAAAGTGAAGATTTCTGTGGAATAGGTTAGAAGTCAATTATCTGAAGTCAATTTAATGCTAACTTTAAATTGCTAAAATATATGGGAAAAAGAAAGCGTCAATTTAATCGATCAGGAGGATATAAATTAAAATTGGTTTTGATAAATCAAGTCTAAAGAAGAGTAAAAGCAATTAGATAAAACGAATATGAAGCAAAAATGCCTCTCGTATCAGTGTGGTGAAAATAACCCAAATAATACTACTCGATTACATTAGCGTCATTATTTCTAGTTAAATATTTCTAATTTTATTTGCAAGAATGAAGTCATAATATATCAGAGTTTCTAGTGGTAAGCGTAAAAAATACATGGAACGTTATATAAATGTTCAAATCTTCAAAGTTGTAATGAATATGTTAAATATTTTAATAACATTTTGCCCTTAGTCTTCTTTTTTGTCTGTTAAATAAACTGGAGACTATAACGAAATTTAGAAGATGCACGAATAAAGGGAATTGTGTAATAAAGGAAATGAAAATAAATGAAAAATCGGACAAAAGGAATGAAAGTGAAGGTGGTAAATTATGACAAAAATATGTACGCTAAAAATACCAAATATATCAATAATGCAAAAATATGGTAAAAAAACATGACAAAACAGCAGAATAATGAAAAGAGTTAAGAACACTGAACTCTTCTGGTTTTGTAACCTCTGGGTTGTCGTAGCTTTCTTTTCAATACTGAACGTTATTGCATCACACGGGAAAATTGCATTAACGTTAAACAAACATTGTGCCCAATTATTATACGATCGGAAGCCCTTAATGAGCGATTTGTGCCAATTAGTTTCAGAAAACAGGATCATAAATAAATGAACATAAACACTTTCATTGTTCTCGAAACTAGAATATAGATGTTCACATTTTTCTTGTTGGTAAGAATTTGAAAAAGAACACATTGCTCCCAATTATTTAAAGAGAAAAATGCAAACAGTTTTGTAAAATAATAACACATTTAAATCAGCTGTATGTCACAATGCTGTATCTAGATGTTTTACGAATTGTTGTATTTGTGTCAGCTTCATGTATGGACTATGAACGTTCCTACTCACTTTTACAATTATGTCAAGTTCAGTTTTTACAGAAAATGAGTTGATAGACTCGCTTATCGTCCGGTTTATAATCCTCTCCAGTCTTTTGAACAGGAGTAGATGTTTATCCCTGGTTTCCTGTTTAGGATTGGGTTTCCGGTTCCCTCTAAAGTCTTCACATTGTCTTTCACTCCCAGTAGCTTTTTGTGAGCTTAGTGGCATTATCACCTTTCTTAGGGTAAACTGATTAAAAATCGAGAAAAAGTAATCTACAGAGAAAAAAATGAGAATAAAAAAAGATGGTATTTATCAATTCACCCACAGGAATTGAATGTGGCACAAGGCCTTTTTAATGTGGGTATGTCTGAGCCCGTAGGCCCAGCCAAAAATAAAACCCATCTAAACCCGTCCAAGCGGGCTAGTTCCGTCAACCTCCCCGAACGAAACCCCACCCTTCGGCGGAGCTTCGTCCGGGTTCCTCTCTGCAAGCAGAGAGTTCGACAGACACCCGACCCGGCAGCTCACATAGCGCAGATACTACACTTTGATCCTAGCCACCGGGCCGAGCGGGTATTCTTTTTTTAGCTAACTTTATATTAATAATAAAAAAGAATAAAAGAATAAAAAAAGATAACAGCCGTAATAAGAATCCCAACCTCGTTTTGATAAGCAAGAAATATTTGACCCAAAACATAGTTTATAACATCAGTGTCATATTGTTATATACCGTACATATGAACAAAAATCGGTATGTCCCAATAATTATAAATACGTTGAACACTATTGTAAGTGGGGGCACTATGCTGTCTACGCTGGCAGCGTGAGCTGTCAGTGTGGGAAGCTCTGGCCGTGTCGAACTCTCTGTCTTCGTGCGGAAAGGAACCCGGACGAAACTATGCCAAAGGGCAGAGTCTCATCCGGGAAGGTAGACAGTGGTTTACCTACTTCACGCCGCTGGCGAGTATTGTGTTTTGTTGATATTATACAGATTACCATTTCATTACCAACCTCCGTTTTAGTTTTCCTCATTCAGTAACCCTTTCTACGTTACGACATATATACAACTTGAAGTTTCTGCATATTTGTTTCTTCTCGTGACCATGAACATTGAATAAATATATGATGTTGGTTGTCTGTCCGTTTAAGTGTGAGTTTGCGTGCATGAGTGAGTGTATATGAGTATGCGTGTATGTGAGTTTGTTTGAGTGCATGTAAATGTGAGTGTGATAATGTGCGTGTGCCTGTGCGCACGTGTACGGGTGCCTGTGTACATGCGTGCGTATATCTGAATATATGAATATTACACAGTATAATTTATATCAGTCAGAGATGTGTTTTATATCTGGTCCAACTTGGCGTTCTCGCTCAATGTACGTAATTAATTGTTGTGATGTCAACAAACAGTCATTGACACTTTTGTAATGTCCACCAATACTCGTTGTCACTTTCGTAATGCTGGTTGTAGTAGAGACTTTGTAATCGCAGATACAACTATAGTAACGCTGTTGAACAATACTGGTGTCAGACGCTTTCGAATAACGCTTGCACTTATAGTACTTGCTCGATTATACTCGCTCGAATAGAAAGTGATCAGTATAGAGAAATAGCGATTCGTAGGGAGGCACGGTGGAGTAATGGATAGCGGATCGGATTGAGGAAACTAGATCAGAACGTCACAACAGCAAGAGGGATCATCGTTTCAAGTTAGAGCTAGAGTCATGAATTGAAAAAGATCCAACTCAATCCATAATACTTTTGGCGCATGAGAGAGGATTTTCATCTATGGCATTCCAAAAGAGTAGTAAACAAAGACTTGAAAATGAAATCGTACGTGAAAGTTATGAGGCACCTTGTTACTCCAGGACAGAAATTTAGACGATAAGAGAGGGCAAGGATCATCTTGATTAAGTTGGAAAATGATCATGAAATAATCTTCTACACAGATGAGAAGAATTTTACCTAGGATGAGTACAAAAAAATGAAATAAAATAAATGGCCGTATTCTGGCTTCAGCTTCTCACGAGAGAAAAAAGTATGTCAGTTTCACTTGCAAGAAACCTGTCAACGTAATGATTTTTGACAGTCTGTTCTCTGGTAGCAAGACGATGCCATTGATTATGTTTGGGAAGGATGACAGTCTGACAGGAGATCTCTATGTTCAAATTTTGAAAAAGATAAAGACCTGGATTCTTTCTAAATATCCTGATGCCGGAGTCAATCGAAACATCAGCAAGAGCAGTAAGGCCTTCAAATTGGCATTCCAGCAGTATGGAGCTCCTTGTCAGATGATCGCAGTAGCCGAAAATTTCTTAGGTATGTGTTCGGGAACAGGCTTTAGGATAAGAAAACTTGGCCTTTTTCATCGAACTGGCTAGAAAAGAATTCATTAAAAAGCTTGTAGTGCATTCAGGAAGAGGCTTGCGAATGTCCTTGTCAGGGGCAGAGAAACTTTTGACGCCTAAAAGTTTGTACTTGTGTCAGAATAGTTCTTATCAATTAAAAATATATAGCCGTATTTAAGCTTCCATTTGAACTTTATTTCAATACTTCTTGAGCTTCCAATCCTTAGCTATGATTAATTAATAAGGGATATGTCATTTCCGTTCATGATCGATTTCATCACGATTCTTCTGTTAAGCTTGGAGAGTAATTATACATTCCTATTGTTCAAAGTATAGTCAATGATGTTAAAAAGACTCAGAGAATTCGAGTAAGATATCTTTAATCATTTCTAAGATACAACGGTTTATGCCTAATCTAACAATTGTACAATTTTTCTGTTAAACGATTTGGACAATTTTGGTGTTACACCGTTATATATATATATATATATATATATATATATATATATATATATATATATATATATATATATAAATATTCAATTGTTGACAAAATAGTATTTTTGCCAAGGAAAGGATTAAATTAATAGCTCAAAACAATTATAAAAATACGAGAATATAGAAAAATGTAAGACATAATATATATATATATATATTATAAATTGGTGTTCCGTCCCAAAACGCTCTTATATACACAATTATGTCGGTAAAGGGAAACAAGGAAAGAAAGAGGAAAAGGAAAAATAAAATATACAAATTATATAATTTTTCCCTGCCTTATGATACCTTACTGGTGGGAAACGATGGTAACAGGAAGGTTGAAGTTGCATTTATTTTATGCATCTCTCTCTCTCTCTCTCTCTATATATATATATATATATATATATATATATATATATATATATATATATATATATATATATATATATATATATATATATATATGTAACACACACACACATATATATATGAAGACAGAGTCATATATATATATAGTACCAGCTACCATAAAAATCGTCTGAAAACTTGGGTATTTGTGCAATTATTTGAAGCTGCTTTTGTGATTGATCGCCTTACGTTTTTTTTTTCTTTTTAAGTGAATTTAGCTATGAGAATTTCAAGAAGTAAAAAAAAAAGATGAACAAGGAAAAGTTCACTATGCTTAACGCATCCTAATTAAGATGGATGAAGAGAAATTCCTAGAGAAGTATAAATATAATTTCGGAATAAAATTATTTACAAGGTGCCTATAAATTTATGATATTTATATATTTTGTAATTACGATATCATCAAACAGATAAATTCCCAATCTCATGCAAATATGATAAGTATATTTCACCCACACATGCCACATTGTTAGGTAATGCTTCAGTGATATACAAGGTCGTCTCAGTTAAGACTAAATTGTGTTTGAACTTCAGTGATTTCCCAACCACTTTTTAATTCTATGTACAGTGTCCCTTGAGAACGTGGTCTATCATGGCTGTTGTACTATACCAATGGACGATAATGTCATCATTAACATAAATTCAGTAGTAAATACTGTATGTTGGTCTTCATTTGGAGATTCCTCTCTAGATGTGCTGGTCAAACTCTCTGCCTCCGGGCAGAGATGATCCCCAAATGAGGCGATGTCAAAGGGCAGAGTCTCGTCGCGGGAAACAGCTACCTGACCCTGTTTTATATGGGGTCTACGGGTAACTTTTGACTGAACGTACGGGCTCAGATACCCCACATTAAATTCGGCCTTGTGCCACATCTGACAGCGTGCGGCGGTTGGTAAATATCCTGCAGATGGAGATTCATTATAGAATTCACTTGACCCACTTCTGGCGCTTAACGACTTCTACGAGCCGCTGCCGAATCTTATATGTGTTGTTCGTAGCCTAAGTATTATCGTTCATTATCAACCTTCGTTTGATTATTCTATTCAGTAATCTTCTGTAGGTGACAACAATGGCGCACCATATTATCTCTTATTTACACTATTTATATTTGGACAATTGTCATCGTCTTTGTTGTTTTTATCACAACGTTTCGTTCGTTGTGCCCTTTGATATGTACAATGATTGATATGCATATCGATCTGGGGACTTTATTTAATCTACTGGGGTAGACGTCTAGTATTTATTTTCATTTAGCACTATCCACTTATTCCTTTCCGTTTCAACTGATTCAATCAGGCTTTGAACTCACGGCCACTATTTCACTACGTAAATTTATAAACCTACGCTTTTAGCCAAGAAGTCGTCCCGTACGAGTAACCTTACAGTTAATAAGGGATATGTCATTTCCGTTAATGATCGACTTCATCACGATTCTTCTGTTAAGCTTGGAGAGTAATTATACATTCCTATTGTTCAAAGTATAGTCCAATGATGTTAAAAAGACTCGGAGAATTCTAGTAAGATATCTTTAATCATTTCTAAGATACAACGGTTCAGGCCTAATCTAAAAATTGGACAATTTTTCTGTTAAACGATTTGGACAATTTTAGTGTTACACCCGTTATATATATATATATATATATATATATATATATATATATTGAATATTCAACTGTTGACAAAAATAGTATTTGCCAAGGAAAGGATTAAATTAATAGCTCAAAACAATTATAAAAATACGAGAATGTAGAAAAATTTAAGACATAAAATATATATATATTATAAATTGGTGTTCCGTCCCAAAACGCTCTTATATACACAATTATGTCGGTAAAGGGAAACGCTCAGAAATATCCTTGATTGCTGAATAGGTTGTAACAGTTGATACTGTCATGTTTTTACTACTGCAACGGACCATAATATATTATTTGTCCTCTCCCCATCCATGCCACATCCCCTTCCTCCATCCATCCACACAATGTGGTTTCTTTAAAAATTGCTTTGTTTGCATCCGTCAGAGGACGTGTTGTATAGTTTGATGGACTCTATTAAGACAAACGTATGGATTTTATTTTGTAAGATGTATTTATTATGCATTTTACAAAATAAAATCCTTAGATACCTTGAGAAAAATTACCGTTAGGTTTTCAAGATTTTTAACTTTCAGAACGCTCAGAAATATCCTTTAGGCTAAATGTGAAAATGAAGGTAAATTACGGCCCCGCTAAATGATATAATTTAATGCCTAATAAACGAAAGACACACACACAACACCCGACAAATATATATGCTTGTCTGTCTGTCTGCTTGTCTGTCTGTCTGTTTGTCTGTCTGTCTGTCTCTCTCTCTCTCTCTATATATATATATATATATATGTGTGTGTGTGTGTGTGTGTGTGTGTGTGTGTATGTTTGTATGTTTGTGTGTGTAAAAATCAAGTTAAACTATGGGTGTGCTTAGTGATATAATTTAATGCCTAATAAACAAAAGACATACAAAAAACAAACACACACACATATATATATGCTTGTTTGTCTGTCTGTCTGTCTCTCTCTCTCTATATATATATATATATATGTGTGTGTGTGTGTGTGTGTGTGTGAAATCAAGGTAAACTATGGGTGCGCTAAGTGATATAATTTAATACCTAATAAACGAAAAACACACATGCACACACACGCATACACACACACGCACACACACACACACACACACACACACACACACACACACACACATATATATATCTGTTTGTCTCTCTATCACTCTCTCTGACGCTCTCTCTTTATGTGTGTGTGTGAAGATCTAGGTAATGTATGGCGGATGCTAAGTGATATAATTTAATTCCTAATAAAATAAAGGCACACAGAGACATAATCTCTCACTCTCTTTTTCTCTGTCTTTCTCTGTCTTTCTCCCTCTTTCTCTTTCTCTCTCTCTCTCTCTCTCTCTCTCTCTATATATATATATATATATATATATATATATATATAACCTATAGACTTGCTATTCTGTCATTATTTATATTTAAATGTTATATTTTTAGTTCTCCTTTTTGCATTCTGCACACTTTAATAACCGTAAATAAAGAAAATCACTTTACATTTTCTTTTAGATATCATAATTTCTCGACCAATTTAACATCTGTCTCCCGTTCTTTCCAAACTTTATAACAAATGCTTCGCTACTTACTGTGCACCTCCTCTGCTGTTTTGAAGAACTCTCTTGAAGCCTCTGAAGTTATCGCCCTATTGGTCTCTTAACTCTTTTCGCAAAGTACTCGAGTCTCCCATCAATGTAGAATCAGTTAAGAATTTTATTTCGCAAGAACTCCATTCGGACAAACTATGGCTTCCGTTTCAAACGTTGTACCATCGACATGTTAATGACCATCTCTGAAATTGTTTATCAAGCTTTAGATAAGAATGGCGAAGCTCGAACTTTGGCATTGGATATCTCGAAGGCAATCGACAGCGTTTCGTATGCTGGCCTTCTACACATGCTCAAATCTATGGTATCACTGGAGAAATATTTGGATTAATCCAATCGTTCCTAACAAATCATGTGATAACGGTTGTATTAAATGAACACACTTCTAGATCAATTCATATTAACGCGGGAGGCTCCCATGGCTCTATCCTTGTACACTTTTCCAATCTCCATCAATGATCTCCCCGATGCCATCAGTTACCAATTGTTTTTTTTTATATCCAGGTGACACAACGAGTTCATTTAAAATGTAAAGCCCACCATCACCCCAGACGGCAGCCTTCATATATACGATCGATAAAGATGTTTACAAAATGGTCAGTTTCTTGCCCCGCTCCTTGTGTACATAGCATAATGAGGTTTGACTTTCAAAAAATACCCTACAGAATGTCGTGAAAGAAATTGAGAAGAAAGGATAAAGCCTCAACTGCAAGAAAACAAAATGCATGGTTCTTAGTAAAAGGATGAGCCAAAAAGTTCCAATTGTAAATCGGAGATACCAAAATCAAACAAATACAAAAATTTAAATACCTGGGAAGTGTTTTAACATAGGACAGAAAGTGCGACACTGAAATCTGAAGGTGTATTGGGATAACCAATATTTCATTTCAAACTCTAAGCAGATCATCAAGAAATAGTAAGGTTTCTCTAGAATCATGGAAAACAGTACTGAACAGTTATGTGATTCTTATAGTCATCTATGCAGTTGTAATTAATTCTGATTGTATTTTTATTGATAATTTTGTTATAATTTACTGTTTTTGGGGAAGTGTTTGTCAATTATTTGAAGAATATTTTCTTTATTTTTGTTTCTATTTTTGGTCTAGGAGCAGAGCAAATTATATTCCTTTTTTCTGTTGCTTTTGTTTTAATTGTTTTCGTTTTTTTCTTTCTAGCTTTCTGTTTCTTAGGGCTGATTCATATGTTATTTTCTTGTTTTTTTTGTTGTTGTTTTTTTTTTTTTGTTTTCATTGACATTGTCTAAGCTGGAAGAATTTATTGAAATTCTTTTATTTATAGATATGGGACTTTACTTGAATACATTAGTGAAGGGATGGTTGGGATTGTTATTAATGTATATTAGGTTGTTATTTGTTTTTTGTGAATGGTTAGTAAGTTACGTTGTTTAGGTTGAAGGTTATATCTAAGAAATTTACTAATGTTTGGTTGGATTTTATATCGATTGTGAATCCGAGGATGTTAATTTTTTACTATTTCGTTTCTTATTTTGTCTGTAGTTCTGTCGTTGCAAGATTAATAGACCATCGTCCTTGTACCGATCTAGAACTTTTTGGTCAATTACATTTGCTAATTTATTATGCATATACTTATGAGCTCGCATTACCTTGAACGATCATAGGTCGCCACTGTTACATAAAAAATTATTATTATTATTATTATTATTATTGTAGTATAATATAGATTTCCGGCATTATACATTTGAGATAGTCATGTACTGTGTTGCTAAGTTTATTGCATTCTTTAGTGTTTTCTCATTAATAGATAGCTAGCAGTTTCTTATATATAATTGCCTGAAGAAAGTTTTCTTTATTGTTAATGTTAGTAAACCAATTAATTATTGCTTTTGTGTTTTCTTTTGGTCAATGTTTAATATGTTTGTTAGATTTGAGCATATTTTATCTAGTATCCGTTTGCTTATTTATCCAAGTTGCTTTTTGTAATGTTTAGTATTCTTTATTTGTGTTGAATTGTCCTTATGGTCTTTTAAATAAAGAAATGTTACTACTTTTACTATTTGGTTTATTATTTTGACTAATTTTACTTTAGTGATGCTGTTTTTAGGTTCTTTGTTTATACAACTTTCTGTTTCGTTATTAGTGGTTTTGTAAAATTTAGTCTATTCTTTGTCAACTAGTTTATTGTAATTGCTGGTTTCCATTTTATAGATTATCCTGGATTTATCTGCTTTTATAAATAGTATTTTTTTAGTTGTTTATAATTTTTTATCTTTTGCAAGTACTTTTTAGAGGTCATTATTGAATTTACTAATTTCCAAATTATTGTTTATGTTTTTAAGTCATTTTCAATATTATTGTTATCAGGTCATCCCATAAGTTCTGTCCGAATTTTGAATAAAGAAAACAAGTGACCACATGATACATTTAATTACATATTCAATCAACAATGTATTTTCCCTGATTATCTGTGACTTCCTTCCATCCATTAACAAGCTTACTAATTCCATTACTGTAAAATTCTTTTGGCTTTGATTCGAAGAACTCACAAATGTCAGTTTTAACCTCTTCCTGTTTTACAAAAGCTGTTTCTTTCAAATGATCCTGTAAGCGACGAAACAAATGGTAGTCTGAAGGAGCAAGATCGGGAGAATAAGGTGGATGAGGAATTTTCTCCCAACCAAGTTCTTCGATCTTTTGTGACGTGATACTTGCTGTGTGGGGTCGTGCATTGTCCTGATGAAACATCACCGCTTTTCGATTCGCTAGTGCAGGTCTTTTTTCCTCAAAGCTTGGTTCAAACGCTCTAATTGCTGACAGTATATTTGAGCATTAATTGTTGCATTAGGTGGTAAGAATTCAAAGTAGATTATTCCTCGGTGATCCCATCAAATTGAAAGAAGAACCTTTTGCCCATGAAGTTCTCTTCTCGGTTGTGGCTGGGGTCCTTCCCCTTTACCAAACCACTGTCTACGACGCTTAACATTTCGATAAAAGATCCATTTTTTGTTTGCCAGTCACAAGTCTATCCAAAAAAGGTGAAACAAGTTGGCGAGAATGGAGAGAAGAGCATATGTCAACTCGGGATTTGAGGTTGTTTTCAGACAATTCATGAGGCACCCATTTTCCAAGTTTATGAACTTTTCCAAGTTGTTGAAGATGACAATGAATGGTTGTATGGTATGAACTGAGAACCACTGCCAATTCCTCAACTGATAAAGAAGGATTTGCTTTAAGGGCTGTTTCAAGGAGCTTTTCATCAAACTCAATTGGACGTCCAGTTCGATCTTCATCTTCAAGGGTGAAATCTCCACCTCTGAATTTTGCAAACCATCTTCTGCAAGTTCTTTCATTCACACATTCCTCTCCATAAACTGAGTGAATGTTTTTAGCCGCTTCGGCTGCTGAGTTTCCTTTCTTGAACTCATAAAGCATTATGTGCCTCAAATGATTCTTGGGTACTTCCATGTTAGCAGGATTTTAATCAAACAAAATTTAATTTTATTGTTCTGTGAAATAAAATTTGATAAGTTTAAATGCATCTAAACATAAAAATAATGTTAAGCTCCATTAGACATTATAAAATACTCTTTAAATTTCGTTCATTTTAACAAAAAGTTAAAATTCGGACAGAACTTCTGGGATGACCTGATATTATCGCTGCTGTTGTTGTTGCCAGCATTATAATTGTCTTTGCTGAGGAGACAGAATACTTTCTATATTAGGCGTTTGATTTTGTAGTCGTGTAGGTGTACTTTTAAGGGCTATTTAAATTGTATTGATTCCATGTTGATGTAAAATAGTGTATTTATTATTACTTTTTTAAGAAAATATAATAGCAGAAACGAATGCTGCTAAAAAGTGATCAACCTAAAACAGAAATCTGCAAAAGTTACGAACTGAAGATTAGTACAATATTAAAATTCTACCTTTCGCATATAATCATCCAATCTGGATGTTGAAGGACGACTGCTTCTGGGAGTATCTACCACAGATCTCGTGCTCATCAACTTGGTATGACTATTTCTGATGGTTTTGGCATGTACTGAAACACGTTTCCATGAACACCGTACCACTACCTCTATACTTGTTTCAAGAACTGCATCACACCACAATGCAATGATACCTGAACATTCTGGGCTACACTTCCTAAAAATAGAAATTAGAAATTAAATTCTACCACTATAGGGATCAGAATATATTTTGCTTCATGCAAATTTAGTGATATTATTAGAAATTATAAGTTATTTTCAAAAAGATTTTCTCTCCACCGAATCTCTCTCTCTCTCTCTCTCTCTCTCTCTATATATATATATATATATATATATATATATATATATATATATATATAAAAGTGAACATTGAAGTCAACACTTAGAGGCTACAGGCTGACGACAACACTCGTGGCCTGATGATAGCGTCTAGCATGAAACAGACTGTCGCCTCTAGGTGTTGACTTCAATGTTCACTTTTATATTTACACATTCTGTCTCTGATATTGAGCACTTTATCCCATAAATATAGCACACCTTAAGAGTATATATTTATATATATATATATATATATATATATATATATATATATATATATATATATATATATACGTATGTATGTATATAAGAAATCTGCCTGATTGATGCTCTGTTTTACTTTTGACATTGAGCTCTCATTTTCTTATTTTTAAGATTTTAGTTTATTTTAAGCTTTAGATTTTAATCTTATATATATATATATATATATATATATATATATATATATATATATATATATATATATATATATATATATATAGTGTGTGTGTGTGAATTTCTGCGTGTTTTTGTGTGTCTCTGTTTGCGCGCGTACGCGCCTGGGCTTGTATGTTCAAGGATATTTTAATAAGACAATTTTTCATCTCGGAAATGTCCAATTATTTATGTTTAATGTCAATATATTATGTAATAGAATTCACTGATTTAAATTATATTTTTCCACGTACATTTAATTTGGTTAATATATATGCAGTCAGTCATCGGTCGATTTTAAATGATCCCATATGGCGATGAATCATAAATCGACTTTTAATGAAAAATTACGACCAAAAGTTAAATATTATCAGTAAAGATATGAAACATCTGGCGCCCCTGCTTGTTTCAATGCATTGCACTAATTAGAACCGCGTTGTGTTCTTTTTCTTTTAATATCGTTGGACATAGTGAATCAGTTACTGACTTTCATTAGTGCTTCACTTATCGACTTGGAACTACATCCTATTAAAATGGAAATGTTAGTCGTTCTTATATAAGAAAATATTCGGCATTCATTGACCGAGCAGCCAGAGCTACTTTCTGTTGATTTTTTTTTAATCGTTATCTTAAACCAATTTTTCAAGAAAATACGTTTCTCATGCCCAGTAACTGTTATTGATCTTTCCAGTATTGAATGGTACTTTCCTTCCTAAGCAGTTGTTTGAAGTAGAGTGAAACGTCATCATCATTATATCATCATTTTCGCTTCAATTTACATTCATTTTAATTGTTTCTGTTATGGTGATGCAGTTTCTGTTATTTGGTACAGTTCTTTGTTTGTAATTCTGTAGCGTCCGTCTAAAAGTTCCGAAGAGAAAAGTACATTCCTCAATTTAAATCGCAAATTTTATGTACGTAAATATTCTAAAAAACTTTGGAATATATTACTTTCTAACAAATTGTAGACCACATCTATTAACAATTGATTACATTTGTAATATAAAACAATATAGCCTAATAAAACACCGATTCTCGTACGCTTACCTATGTTAAGCAACGTCTGTCCTGTTCAGTTGGTATATGGGTGACAGCTTGGGAATACCAGGTGCTGTAAGCCTGGATGTGCGGTACGGTTCGGAAATTTTAATTTCCAGTCATGTTCATTATATTTATTTACGCGCAAATACCACTGGGAAAGTTATGGATTACTATATTCTCACCCCAGTTATGGATTAAAAAGTTAGACATGTATAAGTAAATCGTTATCATCTCTTACAATCTAATAATTTCTCGCTTGAAATTTTCTGCAAAATGTGGATAAACCCTAATATATCACATAACTGTCAATCAATATAACCTTATGATATAATGGAATGTGCATACACCTGAGTTCTCCCTCACTGGAATATAATTGGCTGGTGTCCGTCATAAATAGAGACGGACGTGTAGGTACGACAGAGTTTAAGTCTGTGACGACGCCCATTGGACTACGCCATTGGCTATTCTATTAGTCTACACCTATTACCTGCAACTACGACGAGTACCAGTCGATTACTGCTACCGTGTACTACTTGGTTACAGTAGTCAAACCCACTTAGCTGCTTCGATGAAATATATCCCTTTCCCATATCACTTTATTAAGAAAACAATACAAAAAATGCATTTTTCTTTTTAAATTCAGAAGTAACAAATATATTTCTGATCATTTCTAGGCAAACGATCATCAAATAAAATGAAGAAGTCAAAGTTCTAAACTTCTTCATAAAAGAAAGGCAGCAAAAGAACTTATTTATTTATTGGTGAAGTGAATCAGTCATGTCATATACCATGTCATAAAGAAGCAGTATTTGAAATTAAAGACCTCTAAACACGTCAAATACTTTGGTGGATGAATCAGTATTAATTTCATTTCTAAGTAAATGTATAATATAGGAAATAAGGAGACTAAATTTGTTATAATTGTTTTTATGTCTGGCTCATGACCCAGTCGATAATTACGTTGGTTTGATCCAGTGACTAGACCAAAAAGTAGTGAGTTCAATACCAGGACAGAGCAGTGGTGAATCGAAACTTGTAGAATTGAATAAATGCAAATAACTGAGACACCCGGAAGAGTCAAGGCACGTAAAAGTAGAACAATCCACCCCTATTGGACGAAATAAAGGGTTCGGTCCGAAATTCCAATCACCTGAAGAAGGCCGGATCGTAGAACGACCGAAACGTTGTGAATATGGCAATGAAGATGAGGATAACAGTCCGAATAATGTAAATAATGCGTTGTTATAACTGATACAGACAACAAGGTATGTAAAGTATTTAAAATTTATAAATCCGTTATTCTGGAATTTTCTTTATTTATGGTAGGCACGATCCCTGTTCTCATTTCAATTCTTGTAAATGATGAAGATTATTAATCTATGGAATTTACTGAGGTCATTAATGACATGAACCGACAAATTATATGAGCATTTTCATCTTTATAGTGAAGGGGGATTTGTTTATTATAAAATAATGGAATGGTGGACTTTATTTATGTCAGAATAAATAATTTTCATTCTTTAACGATAATCTACCTTATATATATATATATATATATATATATAATGCACACATATATATAAGGTACAAACACACACACACATATATATATATAATGCACACATATGTATATAAGGTACAATCATATATATATAATGCATATATATATATATATATATATATATATATATATATAAATATAAACATATACATATATATATATATATATATATAATGCACACATACATATATAAAAGGTACAAACGCACACACATTTTCGTCAACACGTCTGAATAATGGATAAATCTTATTAAAGAAAAATATGCACTCTTCGACAGGGCTCGAACCTGTGTCACCACTGGCAAGAGTAACTTTTGTTAGTTCCGACAAACTTATACCGGCTCGGCTACGGAGTGCCTGTTGATCAAGCAAAATTAAATAATCCTTTATAAACGCAAATCTTTCCCCGACTCTAGAAACAGTCATGTCATACCCACCTCTCTCTCCCTTTCAGCCGAAAAGCGCATTTAGTAAGGTTTCCCGAATATAGGCCGGTAGACAATAATAAATGCATATGTTGTTTAATATATAAGCATCTACTCAAATATGGGTATCCCCTAAAACTAAAGTTTAAGTAATAAAATCCAACGTAAATAAAATATTACTTTTTTACAAATTATCGTTTATATTATAAAGGTACTATTTCTCTTTTGGATTCACTAGCGGAGAAATTACAAACGTTCACCAGATTCAATTACGAATACCAAAAATGTTAATAAATTCTACTAAATATAAGAATCTAAATGTACGCAATTTCTTAAGAAAACCTTTCAAATTTTATTTTGGGTTCATAAAACATTCATGTCTTCGTACGTTTGTCCTTTTAAAGCAATATTTAATAAATAATTGAAATATAATTACCAACCTAATTCTATGCTGTCTTCAAGGAGCAAATATTTCTATAAATATATAGATATTTATAATTGTCATCAACGGCCTAAATTTCTCACTCAAAATGAGCATTACGGCGAATTAATAAAGCACAGAGTGAGTTAACTCTCATTAATACAGAAAGCGATGTTTCTGCATTTGCCATGATATATAGACGATAGACAGACTGAAATTTCAAAGAAATAAGAAGACTGTTTTTTATATTCTTGGTTTGAAATTGAGCATTGAAAACATTTTAGCTAGACTAGAATATCTATTGGAACTCCTGATGGAAACTGCTCACCTTTTCACTCTGCTAGGAAGCAGTTGAATTTAAGAGAATACATGAAATATCTGTTATTGCTGATGTACGCATCTATGGTAATTCGATAATAAAAATTATTTGAAAATGTTAACAATGAGATAATTGATTAATTAAATAATTTTCGACTTGTTTTGAACGGAAATTTGCACCATTCAAACAAATATAGGCATGAGCAAACTACGATTTTATGTAGATAGATAGATAGCATTGAATGTTTACTTACCTTGTCTTTTATTTCTACGACGTTTGTGTAGATAGATAGATAGATAGATAGATAGATAGATAGAATTAAATGTTTACATACCTCGTCTGTTATTTCGTATTGTTTTTGTCCTATCTCTTGATACTGAGCACTACAATTACAAAGACTGCCTGTCTTAAAAATGTTATCTTCCAGAAATACCCTAGTCGACAGTTCTTTATGAAATATATATATATTTATGTTTAATATATATATATATATATATATATAAAGAGAAGAGTGAGTGACTATGTCTAATAGCTTCTGCGTGTGTGTATGTATGCGCCTCTCTGTATGAATGTGTATGTGAGTGAATATTTATTGAGGCCGTATGTAAAACATATGTTCTATTTCATCTTATACATTTCTGCATTCTTTCATGCAACCGGAAATGCAATTGAGAAAATCTTTTCACTCTCTCCGTCTGTTTCCTTTCCCTTTCTTTTTCTTTCTTTTTTCTTTCTTTCTTTCTTTGCGCACACACACACAAATATATATATATATATATATATATATATATATATATATATATATATAATATATATGAAGTGGGTATCTAATTATTTTTTAGTTGGTTCATTCCTTTGGCTAGAGTCGACAACTGCATTGGTATTTTGGCCAGTGATAACAAATCAACCTAAATTCCATCAACTGATCTCTCGAATTTCCTTCCATTTCTAACAGCAGGTAACACATAATAAACAACTGTCGTAGTAAGAACAGTTTCATCTTTCAACATAAGTTTGCCAGGTGAACCTCTTCATTGAAGTGAGAGCAAAAAATTATGTATCTCCATTAGCACCATGCCATCAGTTTTCCGGTAATCTTCTTTTTTTTTCTTCTTAATTTACAGAATTTTATGTTGTAATGTTAAAAATTGCCTAAAAATCATCATCAACTTAGTTATTTAGACAACATCCACTGAAACTCTTTACCATTTAAGCTATTTTATATTGTACTTGGTTTTGTTTGCATCCTCAGTTCATATTCTGCCTCTTTAATTGAGAGAATTCTTCAATGGTTTCCTCGTTTTATATTATCATCCCGTACTTTTATTTATTGTAATGACTTATACACGATAGGCCAAAATTTTGAAGCCAACCTCTGAATTTAATAATTAGTAGATTTCATAATTTCTTTGGTTTAATTAGCTCTGAATAAGCTGCGACGTTGAAAGTATTTAACCAATTAGTGCGCGGCTTTCAAAATTTTTATAAATCGGAGAATAAGCTAAAATTGAAAATCCACCAGACTTAAGATTACCATTAGCCAGAAAGATGGATTCAACAAAGAGAGCTAAACTTTTAAGGAATCTTTATCCAGTAATTGTTTAATTTCGTTTTTATGATGATTATTATTGAATATATGACGAAAGCCTTGCGGTGGAAAATGTCGTACATACCTGAAGTGTGCGATGGAATTAGTTTCGAAAAAGGTAATTCGGCATAATCGTTCTTCTTATACGCAATTATACGCAGTATTTTTTTTTACATTTATTTCGCTCGCAATTTATATTTTCTTTTAAAATCACCATTCTTTATGATCCCTTCAGAAAAAGTTACTCTAAAAAGAGATTAGGAAACTCGAACTATCTAATATTTCTAATACGTCACAGTTTGCCTACTAAAAAAAAACGCCTATAAGCAACGTAACGTGCCGCCTCGCTAATGTTTTAATTACGGTTTAATTAGAGAGTATCAATTGCAATTGCGACGAAAAGCGAAATTATATTTAAACATTTAATAAAGAATTGCTTTTAAACCTTTCATCCTGTTCGATATTTAAATTTAACTTCAACATTTAACTTTATTTAATTTTTGATCGTGTGTAACTACAGTAGTTACTACCTGCTGTAGCATAATTTAAGTGTATTAAATTACAATAGAGGAAAAGTAGAAAAGATGAACTCTTTACATGTTTTGACGTTCAAACTTGTTAATGCGTAGAATTTAAAATTTCCTTATCCATGTTCCTTTTTTTATAACGAAGACAGTTAACGAAGACCATTTCTTGACAAGGGAGGTAACCGTGAATTACTCCACACCTGTTACTCCAGGTTGTTTATGATTCACGGAGATCTAAAAATGGGCTAACGGACATACGTACATTTCGATTTATTTATATAAAAAAAACACTGTCACGTATTAATCATTTTTCGACTTGTATTTCTTTAATCGTACTTTTGGCAACTTTTCAGATTTGTCATTCACCTGGCATCACTTGTTGGCATCGGATATTTTTATCTATTTATTTTCGTATCTTACAATCGACAGTTAAATGAAGATGGCAGATTTTACAATAAAGAGTAACAACAAAAGTAGATGACACCTGAATATTAAATGAAAAAATAATAATTGATGTTTCATCAAAAAATAAATTCATATTTAGAATTGCACATTTTAAATTAATTTTCACTTTCACATGTTTAGACGTGTACATATTTTGACATAATTCAAGTTAGACTTCTTCCCTCTTCTATGCAATGTGTCTCTTCAGGACATGGGCGAACATGGCTTCTGACAGCTTCCTATCTCTTGTGCCTCTTAACAGAGTTTCTCCCTTTGCAAATCCTTCAGACCCTCGTTCTTTCATCCATTCCCACAAGTTCGTCAAATAGGTGACTTCCCATTTATCTCTTGTGATAGTCCAGTTTTCCAAGCCCTTCTTCTCCATTTTGTGTCTAAGAATTTCCCTTGTCGCTTTCTTATTCTGACTATAAGTGATTTACTTGTACATATTTAAAATTGTTCATGTTTATACGTGTACATTTATTTATTTATGTTTGCACATGTTTAGACTTGTACATGTTTAGATTTGCATTTCTTTAGACGTATACATTATATAATTATTTAGACTTATATAGGTTTATATGTTTACATTTTCGATTTTTTTAGACTTGTACATGTTTAGTCATATTCAGAATTGTAAATGTTTTGATTTTATCTGTTTAGACTTCTACACCTTAGACGTGTAGATTTTAGCCTAATTTAGACGTAACGATGAAGGACAGAAGTTACGTTCCGTGTCGCCTTTTCCTTCATAAGCTAATGCCACGCCATAGACGGTCTCAATAAAATGTTATATATTCGCTTAATTATATGAGAGGGACAGACATAGTAGCATCGATTCTAGTAGGTAGGAGGAGGAAAATCTCCAGGGGAATGCATACCCACTTCTTTTTTTTAGTATTCCGCCACGTGCAGACTAGCCTCTCTGGGGAATCTGAGTGGGAAAATCGTGTCGACTTTTCAGTTCTTTTTTGTGTATTGAGTTTGAATTTAGAAATATCTATATAACATCTACATTGACCTAAACCGAATTCTATTGTTATTTTTTAACATTTTCAGTGACCCTAGAATAAAATACCAAAGAAAAACAATCTATTGTTGTTAACATTCAAATTCCTATCTTTCATCTGAATTCGAAATCTGTCCGTTATATCAACGCCTGATTTGCACAAGAAATTCATCTAAAAATACATATAAACAATAAGGCATGTCTGCATGTATATCTACCTAAAGAAAGAGTCGTGATGAATATAAAGCAAAGCGAAAACAAAACGAATATTCACTCGTGGCCACAAGTATGAATAGTTAAGCAAATCTATTCATAAGACCACACAAAAGAGTTTGTTCATTTGTAAAAATAAAGGATGGGAGATTTTTTTTTCTATCTGTCAAAAGAATAGTAACTTCCTTCGGTTCTATTCCTCAGAGAACAGGTTACGGATTTAGCTGTCTTACAAAAAGCGACATTGATTTAGAATAATGTCGAGAACTATCGACAGCAATCGTCATTGGAAAGAATTTCTTCGCTAACTCCCAATAGAAATTGATTGTGCAGTTAAAAATATTATTAATTCTTACTAGCACAATTCTTTAGCCCGAGCGTGAATTGCAACAACTGCGTGTCTCTTGGTGATGGCGCCTGCTCTTATAAAGCATTTGATGAACGTGTGAATAGAAATGAAACTCCCTGCCCACAACGCTATGAATATGAAAGTTACAATTAAAAAAAAAAATCTGATTGAGAAGAATCTGTATTTTTTATTCATTTATTTTAGCGGAGACAGAAAGTGACACCAAGTAGAATAACGAGGAAATAAAAGTAAATCAACAAGTAATGAAAATCTGATAATAGTAACAAATTTTCTAATCAACTTTAAATCTCGATAGAGAAAATATCTATTTTTCTATTGATATACAGCTGTTTAGTTTATTTGCTTTTTTTAAATTATTTTATTAATATTTTTTCTTGAAATGAAATCAAAATGACTTCGCAAAGAACACAAAGAATGGAAATGTCTGAATAAATAAACGAGCATGAATTGAAGAATATTTTCTGAAAAGAGACGAAAAATATCGAATCAATATTTTTTTCGGCTTAATCGAAATTTTTCTTATTTAAATTTATTGGTAAATCGACAGGCTTTAGTTGTATGAACAATTCGATATAAAATGTCTCCACTTACTTAAAACACGCACACACATGAATACATACATACACATACATACAGATCATATAGATAAATTCAGATGTTGCCTTGAAGTTTCAAAATTAATAGATATATTTAACTGAACAACCCCCTAAAAAGAAATATGCCAAATAAAAAAAAAAAGATTCTAATTTGTCTCGGCATACTAGCTTGATGGTTTGATTCAGGTTTTACGGTTCATCAATCATTTATAAGTTGTTCAAAGCAAGAAAATATTCGTAGATTGTAAGAATTTTTTTTAAAAGATAAAAATGATTTACTGATAAAAGTTTTACAAATTAAGCCATAAGTGGCTGGGGAAGAATGGATTCATACTTTTCCCGAATGTACTTGATCATAAATGAATATATTAAAGCCAAGTGGAATGGGAGATTGGTTTTACAAGTAACAATTCCGAGCCGTTATCACCAGCCACATTTAGAGTACTTGGTATTCCCAAGCGATCATCCATCTAGGTATTAACCAAGCCTGACGTTGCTTAACTTTAGTGATCGTACGGGAACTGGTGTTTCAGTGTGATATGGCCGTAAGCCTTTACATACTGGTTTTTGATGCAATCACTACTAAAATACAACTGTGATTATTATTATTTCATTTCACCCTAACATCAGAATTTACTGTAAGTCTCACGGGTACAATCATTAGTGTGAGTAATTTTTTTTTCTGAAACATTGTCATAGACTTAGTGGATTAAAGCTCATAAATTTAGTGACATAGTGATTCTGAAAATTTAGTCCCTGGCCAGGTTAGTGCTGACTTGAACTCAGTGGAAACGTGGAAACGTGGCGAACAATAAATCAGCAACATTAAATGAGAAATTAAAAAAAAAATATCTCAAGACATGGTCAGAAGAACACAAGCAGTCTGCTAACTTAGATAAAACTAAGTGTTCAGTTCGAAATTTCCTGGAGCTTTCCTAGATAAGCTAACATCTGATGAAGGCCGGAAGTCACAGCGGCCGAAATATTGTTGTGATAACAAAAAAAAAAAAAAAAAAAAAAAGAGGAGAGAGAGAGAGAGCAATAGACTGCGTGCATATAAGTTTATGAATTATTTTAAATAAATCCTATCCGAGAGAACAGGGTAATTCGTTTAGATTATATGACGCATTCGACGGAGGAGGGGCGTAATTAAGAAAAAGTCGAAAATTGTTTTTTTCACCGAAAATTATTAATTATATCATATCCAAGAATTTTACCAAAAATTAGACTCGTTTACACAATATCTCTCGCTCAAATTCGGTTAAAAGATCGTAAACGTGCAATGTAACGTAAACCGTAGATTTTTCTGCGGAATATCATTTCATTATTGTTACATAATTATACTGAAATCATTAAGGTTTTTTGTCTATAGAATCTTATTTTTGGTCGTACATTAATTCATAATATTCCCTTTCACAGGCTTTATTTTTTAAAATGGAATAAAATCATTCTACATTTTAGAATTTCGCTATTGCCCATCAAAAGGACTGGAAGAAAGCGATCTAAAACAGCAATGGAAAGTGAGGTAAAAAAGCGAAACGAAATAGCTCCAGTTTTTCAACTTATTCGCAATACAGCCAGAGTATTCTAAAGTGCTAGTAATAACAAAGAAGAAGATGAAAAAAATACCTAACAACAAATTAATATTGAAAATTACTGTCATATTTGGTCTGGTAGTCCTGCTATAGATTTAGTGATTATTGATAAAATCCAAAGTAGAATCAGCAATATTATTGGTCCTGATCTGGAATCTTGCCTTCAGTCAATTTCCCACCTCCCTAATGTACCTTCACTGTGTCTTTTCTATAAATACTTTCATTGTAATTTTTCTGACGAACTTGCCTACATAAAGCATATGAATTTAAGTGCAGTTCTAAATTTGCGGCAAGTTCTCATCATTTTACAATTGAAAATAAGTTTCGTAAGTTCTATG
>CAHIKZ030000014.1:2397500-2440000 GCA_903632075.3 Acanthosepion pharaonis | reverse complement strand
TATTAGTTCATGAGCTAATGATCCCAGGAAACTTCTCTGAAACAGTTACGCCTCGTTTAATTATAAAACATTACAGTTAAATATGTGCAAATATTTGAGTGAGTAGTTCGAAGGGAAAGTCATGATAGCGAATAAGATGATTTCCAGTTATTTAAGAGATAAATACATTCATATGTTTTGAAAACAGTGGCTTTGATATCTTAAGAAGTAGGAAGATTTTTTCAAAAACAAATAAAAGTTACTGACATTCCATACCATAGCTTATCTTTCTATGTCATCATCTGTAAGGAAATTTTATCAGCTGATGGAAAACTCGAAGCGACAAAGATGTGTATATTTAGACATATGGCATCTCGGCTTCAGTCACTTTTCCACCGCCGAAGCGTACATTCTCTGTGCCATTTCTATGCTAATTGTTCTGATGATCTTATCTCAACGGTAAATAAGCCTTATGTATTTAAGCGCAGTACTAAATTAGCGACAAGGCCTCGTCGTTTTATAGTTGAAATTGCTATATGTAACCGTAAGTTCTATGCTAACAGTTTCTTCTATTGCAGTTCTCGCTTGTGGAACTGTCTTCCGACTTCTTGCTTTCCAATCAACTATGTTCATCAAGATTTAAATGCAATGTCAATCGTTATCTTCTGTCATTTTAATTATTGTTTTTTTTATTGTTCTCTCTCCTTAATAGTGTTTTTTTCTTCTTTTTTTTTCATATTCTCTAACACTTAGTAACCACTTGCAACTTAGTAGTTTTATTTCCTTGCTTGGGGTGAAATGATTATAAAATGAATCCACTGATCTTTTTTTTTTTAAGCGTTTCACCCCAAGCACGGCGGGAAGCACCTAGGACGCAAGGGGTTACAGAAAATAGGAGTGATAGAAGAAAGGATGAGGAGAAGGGTAGTGAATAAATTAAGGCTACTGCAGATGTCGATTGACATTACATTTGAATAGCTGGAGATTATAGCGCTCAGGGAAACTGGAATAGGGAAGGGAGTTCCACAAGCGAGAGGTGCGAGACATGAAGCTATTGGAGTAGAAGAGACGGCTACATTTAGGAGTTTTGACAGTGAAGGGTTGAGAGCGGGATGCCAGCCTCGTAGGGCGCTTGAACTCATGAAGTCTGGGAACCAGCGAATGCAGCTCCTCGGAGCAATTGCCATTCTCCGAGGAGCTGCATTTGAGGAACGAGAAAGTTTTAGAGAAAATAAGAGCTAGGACATTTATGGGAGAATATGCTCCAAAAATCTATATATCAAACTCATGGTAGATAACTGAATGGCAAATGAAAATCACATCTTATTTGAGGCATTTGGTCCTTGGAAGTGATTTTTTAAACAATTTATTTACTTGTAGAATCATATACATGTATTGAGAAGGAACGAAAAATAGTTCCCAGAACAGGTTCGAAAATTAAACACCCTTGATACTTATTCCAACAAATATTTTAATGATCAAAATAGAAAACTGTTGTTTCTCTTCTGATTCTTTTTTTCTTTTCAGTTATTAATTTGTATTTTCTTCTCTCATTATTTTACTAAGCTGTTCTTGCAATTTCCCTTCTGAAGTCGCGATGTTAAATACGAGCACATCATATTGTGTGTCACTTCTTATGAATATCAAAGTTTTGGGGCATATGTGGAAAAACCTGAAAATATATATTGACATTATGAACACACAATTTCAGGTAATAACGATTAGACTTACTAACTTTATTATTTTTGATATTGCAAAAGGTAATTAAATTTCATCCTGTTTAGTCAAAAATCTCATTAACACAGAAAAATAATTGAGTAATATACTGTTCACTGTTTTATTCAATTTGACGAAAGAACACGTGGCAGAAAAAATGAAATTTACCTGTAAGCGCGAGTCTACATTATTTGACTTACAATTTAAAACTTATATGGAATACATTGACATATAATTATTTGGATAGCTGTAAGGTGCACGCATGAAATTGAAGACTCATCTCATGTGTTGTATTATGATTTTGATTTTTGTTTTTAATATTATTCAACCAATCAATAAAAAGTCCAAGATATATTCGAGGTAGGGATCTACAAAATGAGTTTATTGTAAAGGCGTATGGATGGAGGAAGCAAGAGGTAGATTTTATGAGCATATGTCCGACTAGCAGTATAACCCGTTTTCGACCGGGACTTTCATTACTGGGAATTTTTGCCGTTCAGTTGGAGCAGTTTAAGTTCAAAGTCATCCCACCCGAAAATCAATATTAGTAACAACGATTGGATGCAACTGAGACACATCTTCAAATGTTGGCTAAACAATTTGAATGGTTGGGGGTGACCCTGAAAAGGGAACTGTATATTAATAAAGAATTTTACGGTAATAATTTAAACTATTTATTTTTTATTAAAGATTTTATGATATATATATATCAAAGAATAGATAGTAAATAGTAAAACGTCGCTGAGCGTTATGATGGATAGGAAGTAGTGGAGAGCCATTGTCAACAAAAATTTGGAATCAAAACCGGCACTGAAGAATTATCTATCAAACAAAAAAAATTCATCGAAATCGGATGAAAACTGTGAAAATGTATAAACAACATCCGATCATACACACACACATTTTGTGAATTATAAATATACAGATGGGTCTTTCTATATTTCTGAGATGAGGTATTATGTACATTATTTAAATTATTCGGACTATTGTCCTCATCTTTGTCGCCATATTCATCAAAACGTTTCCGCCGTTGTACGCTCCGGCCTTCTTCAGGTAGTTGGAATGTCGAACTGAACCCTTTACTTCGTTCATCGGAGTAGACTGTTCTAGTTCCACGTGCCATGTTGATGGATGTCAGTTATCACTTATCTCCTGTTAATTTCCCTCTGAAAGTTCTCCACTGCCTTTTAAGCAGGTAGGTTTTTGTCATAAAGTGCTCGATATCAAAAGGTAAGGATAGAGCGTGGATAGAATTAATGTGGAGAAAATTATCACATAACTGATGGTGTTATTTCGGTCATGCTACTTGGAAATTTCGTGAGAGCATTGTAGTAATACCTCACTCTTAAGAGTAGCCATAAAACTTCGAAGTTGGTATGACTGAAATAACAGTACTCAGTTAAGTGATAAGTTTCTTGACATTAATTCTAACTTTTTATATAACACACACACACACACACACACACATATATATATATATATATATATATATATATATATATATATATATATATTGTGCCTGTGTGTTTATCTGTGTGTGTCTCAGTGAGTGAAAGATAGAGAAACAGAAACTCTTCTGTTAAAAAACGTATCTTTGAACATAAAAAATGCATAACAATTTATCAAATGCATTATTCTTACATATAAACCAGTCTTTCACACACACACTTATATATATATATATATATATATATATATATATATATATATATATATATATATGTGTGTGTGTGTGTGTGTGTATGTATGTATACGCAATAAAACATCAGTGATTACTGCGTATGAAAGTATAAGAAAATGTAAAAGTTTACAAAAGTGCGAGAAAAATAAAAGAACGAGAATCAAAAAGACAGTGGATAAAGGTTGAAACTGAATTTAAATTTTTGAATTTTCAAAGTTGATCTGGAAGCCAAAAAGCCGGAAGAAAATTATGCAATCGAGCAATGCAATAAAAGAAACAGCAAAGAAATTATGCTTACATCGAACCAATTCTACTATAAAATTATGAAGCCTTGTTGCCAATCTAGTACTACGCTTAAATTCATAAGGTCTAGGAAGGATACAACAAAAATTATCAAAAAAATTACTATGCAACTATTTATAGAAATGACACAGGGAATCTACGCTACGGCGGTGTTAAAGTGATTGAATACATGAGGACCCATTACGACTAATGATATTAAAGATTCTTCTTTGAATTTTATCAAGAATCTCTCTATATATATACATTAGGAGCACCATCAAAGTACGGAAGAATGATAGACTTATAAATATGTAGGACATTTTCTGTTGAGAAAAAACTGTGTAGCACGACACAGGAAACCAAAATTTCTAGCAGCAGACATACCAATTGATTCAATCCAAATTTTCAACATATCTACAGAGAATATCCCTCGAGAAGTCACAACGTGTCATTTGCCTGGAGGTTAGCAGAAAGGTGTCTCTCAGATGATTAATAGAATGTAGATTTCTTTTTGAGTCGTTGAAATTATACATACATACATACAAACATACATACATATATATATATATATATATATATATATATATATATATATATATATATATATATATATATATATATATATATATATATATATGTGTGTGTGTGTGTGTGTGTGTGTAATAAAAAACTGGGAAGAACTGACTTTAAATCATACTGAGTAGAAGTATTTTATAATTCGGATACAAAGACTTTGAGGATGAACGTCCCAGGCATGTTCTGATCAAGCGTGATCTGCGAAGAGGCATTCACTGATTTCACAAATAATATGCGATCTTGGAAAATCTGCTGTGTGTGCGTAAGCACGCATGTTGCTGTCAATTGCAGCTTATCTGATTCATCTGAAAATCATAACAACCAGAAACAAGCCAACTATGCCAAACTGTCTCATTGTACTGTCGACAATGCATGTGTTGCTTGTAACAACGTTTGCAGATCATCATCTCGACTGAGAAAGCTACAGGAGAGTTGTCGGCCATGTATATACAATCAACTCCATCAGAGATACAGTGTTTATCTGCCAGATATGCATGATATCCTCCAAAATCGAATGCTGATCTTAAGAGTCATATTAAGTCACATGGACGCCGAAACGGAAGCCTTTATAAGCGATGCGAAGGGTGAGGAGGTGGCACTCATCTGCAAAAAGATGTAGCAATCATCGCATGAAAATATGAATATATATTCTCGACAAAAGTGTACTGTTTTTAAAATACAAACTGAATCCATGCGTATATCAATTCATACTTTAATAGTAATTAATATAAGATACCACCAAACCAAATAAGTAAACAAAATGATAGCCAAGTGAAGATATATATATATAAATATTTACTTTATCATTTAAACATTAAAACCAATCATTTATGTAAAAAAAAAACGGATTACAGTTTCCTAACTCAAGAAAAGACTAGAATGCTCAAAAATTAAAAACGACGTATCTAGACAAAAAAAAAAAGGAATTCAAAGATCAACAAATAGCTACAACTGAAAGAAAAGAGGAAAAAGAAGAGAAAAAATACTAAGAAGTGAGCGTAGAGTGGAGAAAAAATAACAAAAAAAAAGATGAAAAGGACAAATAATCACGATTTCCTACACGTATGCACATCCGAGCAGACGGACACAGGGACGCACATGCGCTAAAGCGCACACGCATAGGATGAAAAAAAAAAAAAACTACACTACTGATAAGCGCATATAAAAAAGAAATATCGAGAAGTATAAGCAATCAATTGTTGATACCCTTTACGAGAGGACAGGCAGGCCCATCAACGAAACTTTGGAATGGGTATTATATTTATACCAACTAATGGTGTAACTGCGTTTTATTATTTACTCACTATTAAATATGAGTTAAAATTAATGCGCACGCACATTTGATTAAAATTTTATTTAAAGATAAAATTACAGGCAGCAGTATTTGAAGTAATTTAAATTATTCTTTATAGTTAAGGTATTAAACAATTATTTTGTTTTCCGCTTATTAAAACTTTCCAATTTTTTAAAAAAAGGTTGTTTTTTTTTAATTAGAATAAATTGCACCAAAGTAAATAGACGTAGTTTTTTCAGAGCAAAAATTCTTCCGATAGGAGTATATATTTTCGCCTAAATTGTCACAAGGCCATGTGTGTGAACTACTCAAAGAAGATGTAACTCATTAAACAGATTTAATGGTACGCTAAACTATTTCGTCAACCAACTTAAATAAAATTATTCATAAGTTTTCTTTAATTTATTGGCTCCTTATATCAGCTGCAGCTGATCCAACTTTTGATAACTTTTCTTAAAAATTCAGTTGAAGTCAAATCTAGAATTAATTTATATTCATAATGCTTACATACACACAAATATACGTATATATGTTTGCTTAAAGTTTGCTATAATTATAATAGCTTCATAGTCGAGTGCCATAAAGCACAACGGATCAAACGATGGTTTCTACAACGGAGGATGCATGTTCGAATTATGCCAGTGAGCACAAATTATATATTAAGTTTCTTCCAATCTAGACGAAAGAAGCAATGTTAAAAATACAAAAGTGTTCTACTTAAATACGGGTCTCCACTAAAATAACGATATATATATATATATATATATATATATATATATATATATTCAATATATATATATATATACATTCAATATATATACTATTTTGTAAAATAAAATATCTATATATATTATAAATTAATTATAAAAAATTGATTTGTTTTTTTTTTTCACCGGATTTTATATCTTACTGTTTATTTTAATTTTTTATTTATATATATATATATATATATATATATATATATATATATATATATATATATATATATATATTCAAGTCAAGTGAGTGTGTTAAATAATTTAGACGTATTATGTCTATTTATTTAAATTTTAATCCTTCGAAGTCCACGAATTAAATTATTGGTGGTAGAAAATTGATTAAGAAAATTTTTTTTTTTTTTCTTTCAAATAATTTTTAGTTTCCCAAATACTTTCAATCTCATCTGAGACCATCTTCAGAAGCTTAAGATGTCTATGGAGGTGTATACAGTAGCTACGTAAATTCAAAATATTTTTTCAATGTTCGTTTACAGCGTTCCAAATTTCGAATTCTAAAATTTATAGGTATGTAAGTGGGGTAACTTTTCCAATTTGTTATTTTAAGATATAAAAATTAAAAAAAAATGTAGCTATATTTTAAATTATAATTTTATATTAATTTTTGCTGCTATAAACATTTAAGAACTTTGGTGCTATACTCACAGTTGAATTTATTTATTTTGGACTGAAATTCTCTTATATAAATGGCTTCCAGAATTTGAAGTTTGTGCTTATCATTATTTTGATGATGTACTAATGCATTTTCAACTAATATCTGTCTAAACGGCGAAAACCTTATCTGAAAGAAAATTTTGGAATTTTTTCTTAATCAAATTTTTACAACCATGAAGAAATGAATTCGAGGATTTGAAAGTATTAAAACTAAAATAAATAGACATAATCCGTTCAAATAATTTAACAAAAACTTATTTGAATATATATATATATATATATATATATATATATATATATGTCTGTGTGTGTGCGCGTGCGCGTGCGTGTGTGTTTGTGTGTGTGTGTGTCTGTGAGTGTGTGTGTGTCTGTGAGTGTGTGTGTGTCTGTGTGTGTGTGTGTGTCTGTGTGTGTGTCTGTGAGTGTGTGTGTGTCTGTGAGTGTGTATACCAGAGTGAAAGACAGAGAGAGTAGTAGAGACAAATATGGGGAATGCTGGAAATTTCTTTGACAAATTCACTTCCCAAATACCAAATACCAGAATGTATTTTTGGAAGCATTTCTCAGTCTGACCGACCGAGAATTTTTACCAATTTTGAGTATATCCATTTGTAAAAATCAATCATTATACATTTTCAGCAACGATGAATGATGAGTATATTAAGTATGTTAATGCATATATATATATATATATATATATATATATATATAAAAATCACTATTCGGGGTATATATTCGTTCCTTTCTTTCCGAGAGTTTCTAATTTAATATCTTCATTATCTCATTTTTCAGTTTGCTTTGGCTATGCACAAGCAGAAGTCGCCATTATGGCGGTGGAAGCACAACTCAAATTGAGAGCAATTGTAACAAGGTTTCCGAATTTACAAATGAAATTTCTGCAGACAAAGAAGTGCTTAAATCAATTTCTTTGAGAGAAATGAATCAAATTGACTTTCCCCTCTTTAAATTTGATTATTACTTAGCAAAAAATTGTAATGATTTCCTTTCCACCAGAAATTTATCGGAAGAACGACATTTTATCTACAGAACTGTCAATTTTATAATGATATAATTTTCGAACGGTCTTCATGAATTAAAATCAAAAATGTCTATGAAGAAACTTTATTCTCTGTTTTTTTTTTTTTGTACACAAAATTAAAGGAGGAGGCCGTTGCTTGTTATTAATGGAATCTTGTTTGATAAATAATTGCGTAAGAGTTAATTTAGTGATTGTCTCTGTTTCGTATAAATTCGAATTTATAAAATTAATTATGGAATATAATTAGTTCATTTTTTAAAAATCATTTCATCCAAATTTAATAAGCCATTGAAAGATAAACTAACAGAAAGGCCAATAAAAGAAAGGGTTAAAGTAGGCGGAAAATGACGACTGACATTACATTTACATTGTTGAAGATCGTAGTCGAAAGGAAAGTAGAAAGTTGAAAGTTCTAAGAGCGAAAAATCTCAGAAATGGGACTGTCAGCATACAACTTATAGTTAGAACTGACAATTTCACCAGTGAAATTATGAAAACTGCCAATCTAGTACTCCGCTAAAATATATAAATTATAGGTAACAACGGGGAAATTTCATTAGAATTACTGCATAAACTATATATATGCGTATAGCTGGCCACTCGTATTCGAGGATACCCGTCTACAAAACAATCCCTATTGGCAGACACTTGCTCAGACGCATTTGTGTTTATTCAACACCCACAGAGCCCACCTGTTGTTTATATTGCAACTATGCTGAGTAGACCTTAGTCACAGTTTCTGGGAAATAGCCTGTTATCTAGCGTGATCAACAATTTGAACAAGTTCAGCACGCTCAAGTCCTCGGCCACAATGACTTGTGACTTCGCGTTTGCACAGCTATCGATGGTCCCCAATTTCACTCTCAAGGCTTGGGTCAATCAGTGGTATGATTTTCAGGCACTTTCCAAAGGAGCCGTACGATGGGATCGATACCTCCAGTCCGATAACATCAGGAAATCCCCTTCCTGACAAATCGACCATAGTGAGATTCGAACCAGAGTCTCGTGGTCAGAATACGAACGTTCTACCTACTCGACCACGTGCCTATATAAACTATGTATAGAAGTGGGGAAGAGAAGGTATATTACAGCAATAGAAAAGTGACTGAAGTCGAGATACTAGATCTGGATTGCTAATATTGCAGATTCTTCTTTGGATTTTATCAAGAATCCCTAGACACAAAACAGAAGCACCAGACCATATGCGGTAGCAATATTTGATGGACGTTGGTTAAGGTGCAAATGTGCAAGATATATTCTGGCGTTAAAAATTTTCTAGCACAACAGAGTGAACCAAAATTCTGAGCAGTAGACATAGCAATTAATTCAATATAACCATTCCACTTAATGTCAGTAAGAAAGGTAGATCGATAAGGTTCAGTGAGTTGCTCTCTTGGAGGCAGGAATCAGCCATGGAAGACAGAACGGTTCTTTAAGATGACTACTAAAGTGCAGTTTCATTTTCGAGGTGTTAAAATCAGCACACCACTTTTTGTCCTGGTTTACAACAGATTTCAGTCCCTATTATGGTTTGCATAGCGAAATAATAAAATCATTATCATTTTAAACACCATCTCGAATAAAATCAAGTAACTTGTTTTTAAGTGTATGATGGATACGAAGAATATGAAGCCAAAATTAATATTATGTTCTATTTCAGACTTTCTAGGTTTGTTACAATAATTACTCTACCATTCGATTCCATCTAAGGCTCACTGAGTTACTCGCTTGGAGTTTGGCATCAGGCATGCTGATGAACAGCTGTGAAAGTGACATTAATTCGTGACTATTGACCTCTTTCTTAATTTATAAATTAATTTCTGATCATTTTTTTTTACTAACTTTTACACAGTGCAGAGTACAGTATCTACACAAAATAAAGGGCGGCTAAATTAGCAAATTCCAACCTATGACAAATGCAATGATAAATTATATTTCACAATTCCCCCATATTAGATAAAAAATGTGTTGTTTAGATTCTTAATCTCTTACGTTCTGAAGAGACGTCATGTTTTTAATTAAAAATGAAAGAAACCCAAACTTCTACAAATTAGCGGTTCTTGTGAAGAAAACTTATCATAGAAATAGGGAAGGAAGGTGATTCATCCCCGTGGACATAGAAGTAGCGATAGTGTAGCGTTGACGTTTAATAGTTTTCAGTATTATTAAAATATATAGTGTAGGGAATAAATAATACTAAATAAAGGAGAGTATCCTTTCAAACAATCGGCCAATTTTTCCTATCTGACTGATCGCCATATTGCATTAAAATCGCACAACTGGTGTTTTGAGATATTGAAACCGGCTGGATTCTTTCGTTTATTTATATAAATATACTAGCAGCATGGCCCGGCGTTGCCCGAGCTTGATTCAAAAATTGTACGACTCATACAGCAATTGCTATCACTTGACTTAAAAATATTTTTGCCCTTCCTTGCCTTTTAAAGGAGTGCCCTTTGCCGTGCTGATGTTGCTACATGCCTTACTTCTTGCCTGTCTCACACTGCGATTTTTTTCTAAGCTCTATACTAAACATTAAATCTGTTACGAATAAAGAACTAAACAAAATGAACACAAAACGATCAGCTTTAAAAAGGACTCGTAATTGGAAAACCGAATGAAAAAAAGAATGTTAACAACAAAAACTTTTTCACACACAACACAGTTCTTCGGAATCAGAATCAACGTTGAGTTTAAGCAAGCGAATGAGCTAACTGGAGTAAAGTGCCATGCAGATTTAAATTTTTCCCACTTGTGACGAATGCAGTTATCAATTTTTTTTTTTTTTTTTTTTGCATTCTAGCATGCTAGTTAATATTCGTGTCAGTCAGCTGTTGGCTCTCGCGCTGGCCAATAGAATCTTCCTGCCTATTCGTGGCAGCTAGCTATAGGCTCTCACTCTGGCCAGTAGAAAATGGCCGCAAACTACATGAAAACCGTCGTAAAAGCATGAAAAAATCGATTATTTCCACTATCGATGGGAGTTGGGAAATGCAAAGTCGGTCTTGCCCTTCCCGCTAACTTAGAGCATGTAAATTTTGGTGCAAATCCGTCGAAAATTGCAGCCGTGCATTCGTTACACACACACACACACACACACACACACACACACACACACACACACACACACACACACTCACACATCCTGCCTTTTATAGATAGAGATATTATATCTACCATTCGACTATTCGTCCGTCCGTCTAATATCTGGTTTGGTTTTCTTAGTATAATATATCTTCATATTTTGAAAAAAGTCCAAAGAAGGTTATGTAAAGTAATCGACCCTGACCTGGTATCATAACTTCAGTCATTTTCGCTCCGCTATGACGTAGCTTTTTTTCTGTCGTTCCTATAAATATGTTCATGGCAATTTTTCTGAAGAGTTTTCCTGCTTAGTGCCTCGACTGTATGACTTTAAGCGTACTACTAGATTGGCAGCTGGCTCGCACGGTTTTACTATTGAACTAGCTAGATACAACCGTAAGATATATTCTAATAGGTTCTTTTCGCACACGCCTCGCCTGTGGAATTTTTCTGGTTTATTGCTTCTCTGCCACCTATAATCTTCAAAAAATAACCGCGACGCCACTTCCCGTTCATTTATTGTCCTCTCTCCTCACTAAAGTTTTCGAATTCTCTTTCACTTCCAGTAACACCTTGCGCCATAGTGGAATTATCACCTTTCTTGGGGTGAAATGATTAAAAAAAATCTACGTTTGAATATTTCTGGCTGTGTTCGCCTGTTAGTGAAGGAATCCTTCCGTATATATAATGGCAATGCATGTCTAATAGATTTTATTGTATAATTCAAGTTATATATAAATTTTCTCCTAAACGCAGCAAATGCAGACATAAAAAGTTATTAAATACATTTTACAGACAATGCTCTTTTCATACATACATAGAATTATTACTTTTAGATCTTTGACCAACGTTGCATCTTTCAATAGCGGATGCTCTATGTCACTGCCATTTCACCCCGGTGGACAGCTATAAAAATTAGAGCGTTTTCTGTTGACGACTAGTCTGCTCATCAAACAGGACAATGTCAACAAATCGGATTCCTTACGATCTCACAAAATATTTACATTGCATTCACATCGTTAAGGCTAAGATGCTGAATCGGCTGAACCACAAAATGTCTTTAATTTGCCAACCTGGGACTTAAAAGCCAAGATGGTTGACCGGTTACACTGTTTGCTCAGACTGGATTTTTTTTCTTTATTGAAAGAGCCACCATATGTACGTTGTGGACACGTGATTTTCTGAGTGTAAAATACACTTAATTGACGTACATTAAGCACTGTTTCGTACATAAAATTTATCTCTGTCCAATATTCAAAGAAATTCGTGTGTTTGTATCTTCCTGACCTTATGTTTACCAAACTGATCACAAAAACTTTAAGAACCATCTTGATTGTCTAGTTTCACAAAATAATAAACTCAGAAATGAATTTAATTCACTGTTCTCTTCATCGAGGAATTCTTCCAGAAAATGGAATCTAGAAAGACACTTATACTAAAAGTCAAACATTTCTGGGGCACATTATAAGGAAAGAGTGTTTGGTAAATTTAACAGAAAGACGGGATAGAAAGAAAAGGCAATATACCTACCTGAGAAGATTGTGTGAATAAATTGAACAGCAGAAACTAAAAGAGATAGTAAAAGGTGAGTAGAGCTGAAAAATGAAGGGATACAGCAAAACATAAAATTGGCAAGATTTTTTAATTTTTTTTTTAAATATAAGATGACAGATTATATAGGGTGAAGTAGATGCTGGTCGAGGTTAGTTACCTTTATCGTACAAATGTCAGAGTTCATCGCTTGAGAGCAGTTATTTGTATCGATTTTCAAATCAAGAAAGATTCCTTTAACTAAAAAATTGTCACTGTGCAACCTTCACATAAGTAACACTGTGGCATACCAAGCGCTGTGCCTTTTTTTATATAAATAAGTTCGGATGATCTCTTCGCTATAATGTACCAACGTTCATCTGCAAAAATTTAAATGCAATTTCTATCGCTATCTACTGTCGTCCTGATTGCTCTTTTCTCTTTCTCATCATTACTAATGTTTCTGATCGTAATTGCTCCACATTCTGTAACCCCTTGCATGGCAGTGGTTGTACCACCTTTCTTGGAGTGATACCGATTTTAAAAAAATACATACCTGCATACACCCCACACACACACATATATATATAGATATATATAGATATGCACATATATATATGTATATATAATTTTAAAAATTGCGTATTTTCACAGTAATCCCTCTTTTAAGCAAGTTTCGTTAAAAGCGACTGACAAAGTGCGGTGGTTGTTTTATAATATAATTTTCAAGGTGTCCGTATATTTTTTACTTTGAGGAATTATATAAAAATTGTCGGAATGTTTCATATATCAAAGCGCTTTCGGCTATAATTTTAGCCATTACAAAGGATGAATTTTATCTTACTTTTAACTGAATATATGTATTGTTTTATGTATGTATCTAGAGGTTTAGGAAGGTTATATTTTCCAAACATGGTTAGCACCTTCTGGCCGTGTTTATAGAGTGTTGGTCTTTTCTTTTTTTATTAATAATGCTGCCAAACACTATCCGTAACATTCTCGTTGATAATACAAATATAATAGCAACATCCACATGTACAAAAGGATAAAAATAATGGAAGCAGTAAATTCATTAGATAAAATCGCAATTGGCTTCAACCACGGCCTGCAGACGACTTCAGAATCTACTGTAACTCTTCTGAACTGTTTCCTTGTTTAGTTCGTGAATGGTGCCATAGTCTTTGCCTTCTGTTCATCTTTGGTGCCACAAGGAGTTTTCTTGGTTTCTTGTTTAGTTGCGCATGACACATAATACTCAAGTGGGTTGCAGCCTGGGGAGTAGTCGCAGAAATTGTCTGGCGGCCATGACTGTGTTCTCCTGCTTGTATGACATGGTGCAGAGCTCTGTTGCCAGATATACGGTCTTCAAGCAGCCACCATCTTGAACCGGGATAGCACTACTTCCTCAAAGCACTTGATATAGGCCTCCGTATTGAGTCTGAGGCCCCGTGGGAAAGTGAATGTATATATAACATCACCATCACTAGTGGTCACACCAAACACCTTCGTAATCACTATTAGACTCATCAAGCTCTTTCCAAATCCTCTGAAATATCCTAAGATTGACACCAAAACTCTCTGAAATGTTTGTGTTCGAGCTTCCGGGGCGAATACCAAATATTAGAGTATGCCTTTTTGAAATTTCTAGCGAAGTGAATTGCCTTGTGAGGCTCTTTTTCTCACAGCCGGTACCCCATCTGTCCCTACTATACTGTGTGGTCGACAAAAGAAAAGAAAACAATATGACGAAAATTTATCCATCGCACCCTGAATGTGTGTGTCTGTGTATGTCTTTTGCTGACTTAATACAACGTCATTAACATTTCCTATATTTTAAGACTCTTGCATACAGGGTTGATTTTCTATATTTCCTTATGATATGACATACAGAGTAAAGAAGACAATCGCTTTAACTTTTGAATGTGTACAGGTCTACACGTGATAAAATGTGCGTATCGCAATTTCCTCAATGAATGAAATATCTCAGAAAGCCACGCATTAAAACGACCATAAATTCGTTTATACATAAACTCATAAAGCGCGGGAATCGGGGAAATCATGATGCTTGTAAGATCTCATCTGACAGTATTGAACATAATTTTACACCTTCATTGACTTGGTTAATATTGGGTGTCATATCTATGGCTGACAACCACTTGATCATAGACGGTTATGATCGACAAGCTGGCTACAGAGAATGTCTGTGATTCATTTAAATCGTATGCCAATCTGTTATAATGTTCCACACTTTGTATGATTCATGAACAAAGGTCAAGTGAGAGTGTGAAACTTAATGCCCGTTGATGTTATGTGGAATTATTGCAGGTGCTTGTTGCTCAGAGGAGTATTAAGAATGGTAGTTTCATTCAAGGAACTGATGTTAATATTGCCACTTAATGAGATTAATGACGACACGAACTTCACTGTTTATTAGACGAAACGCAATTTAGAGATGTCCTCTGGGAAACGGTCAAACTATGTGAATGTCAAGCATCAGATATCTAAATGACATTAAGGTTGAAGTTATGTAGACCTTTGATTGAGGTTCAGTTGAGTTTAACAAGGTTATTGAAACTAGTCATATCGTGGATTGCTTTAGATAATGCATAAATAGAGATTTTGGTTTTATCACGAAACTTCATTATCGAATGATAATCTTCATTCAAAAATTCTGTTACACAGTATGGCTCGACAAAAAAGGTGTAGACATATTGACACTGAGAGCGAAATCTTAAAGAATGTCTTCCAATGATTATAATAAAATATTTTTTTAAAAATAATGAAAATGGCTTTAGGTTTAAATGTATGGTAACATATAAAAGGAAATCTTTCATCGAACAAGCAACATTATCGGTATTTAATTTTCAATCTCACTTGATGAGGATAATATAGACTCTTTTACTAGAATACGAATAAAACAATCTTTATATTAGGGGAAAATGTGACAGTGAAATTCGAAGATGAATAGATATTGCGAAAGGTGAGTTCGAAAAGATAAATAAGAAACAGTAATAATCCGGTAGAACTACCAAAATAGACATTTTTATCACTGCACCGACAAAGAACTCCTTCCAAAATTGTATCTAATTTTAGGAAGGGAACTGAATTAGGCTAAGTATTTACCAAATTTTGTAAGTTTATATATATTATTAATTTTTTTTTCCACTAATGTTCACCACGTACAAGGACCATTCGAGGCAAAGGGTTACGTTAGGAGGTAGTTTGTACGGATAGAATCAGAAGGTAGCATTAATGCTAGACTTGAACAGGTTAAGATAGTAGCGACCGGGAAACATCGTCATGGGAGTCGCTTCCACAGAGCAGGGGTTTCCGGGAAGAAGTTGTTCGGGTGGGATGCGGACGGATTTTGGGTGGTTTGCGACAATGTAAGTGTCATGGTGGGGCCGTGCCATGAAGGTTACGTCTTTCAGAACCAAGGAATGTAGCTCGTCCTAGCAAGTACCGTGAAAGTGGCGATAGAGCAGCGACTGGTTTGCCACATACAGCGTGTGAGAGAAAGGTTGGAGGGTGGAAAATAATTCGTCTCCCATAAGAACACAGAAACGTGCTTGGACTCTATCGAGACTGAAAAGTGCTGTCTGAGCATCGCACGCCCAAATATGACAACAGTACTCCATTCTTGGCCTGATATGGGATCTTGAAAACGTAGAGGATAGCAAGAGTAGCCAGGTACTTACTGGAGCGGTATAGTGAGACAATCATTTACCTGCATCTTTAGGGGTGGCTCGTATGTACGAGTTCCACTAGAGGACAGTTTAAAACGCAATAGTCACTCAATGGGACATCCATTCATTCTGAATGGTTGTAATTCGAGGTCCGATCATAGCGAAAAGTTACTTCGAAAAGCGAAACAAAGCAACCGTAAAAATCCGTTAGAATCTAAAAGTGTGTTTTATCGCGATGTAATATCAATCGTTCTGTGTGTCAGTGAATGCTGGACAATTAACGCAGAGATAAAGAGAAAACGACGCTGAAGTATGTTGAGAATCCCATGTGAGATACGAGACACAAAAGGAGGAAAAAAGAATATCCAAAGTGTAACAGTCTATATAATACAGATTCTCACACCTGCAAAATATTCGAGAAAAGAAAGCTAACAATTCATCCTATGCCAAACAACCAGAATAGACATTTCTATCACTGTACCGTCAAAAAATACTTCCAAATTTTTTCATAGGAAAGGAACTAAATTGGATTTACCAATGTTTGTAAATTTTATAACACACACACACACACACACACACACACATATATATATATATATATATATATATATATATATATATATATATATATATGAAGAAATATAGTCTTAAGATGTGCTATATTTTATGGATAAAATGCTCAATATCAGAGATAGAGCGTGTGTAAATATAACAGTGAACATAGAAGTCAACACTTAGAGGCGACAGTCTGTTTCATGCTTAGAGGCAATCGTCAGGCCACGCATAGCATGAGTAGCTATGTGGCCTGACGATTACGTCTAGCATGAAACAGACTGTCGCCTCTAAGAGTTGACTTCTATGTTCATATATATATATATATATATATATATATATATATATATATATATATATAATGTGTGTGTGTGTATGTGTATTTGCTCTACTCAGCGCATTGAGCACTCTTCATTTTAACTGATTACACGCTGTTTTTTTTTTGTACCAGAAATTTAAGCTACTGGACGATTTTTTTCCCCTGTTCGGAGTTTTGTAGTTCTTTATATTACAAAAAATAATACCTATTGATGTAGATAAAATATATACGGCAATATGGTACTATTATAATTATTATCCACAGTACTTATTCATGTGGAGTGTGAACATCTCAAACCTACAAAATATTTTTCAGTAATTTGATTCAGCTAATATCGTCTCAATTCGTTTATTTTCCAAAATCAGCATATTATCATCCTTAAAACATACAAGGTACACAGAAACTGGTAGCGATTGAACACTGTATGACCATGTCGGATTTTATTCCGGAAGATTTGCAATGTTTGATGCATCGCATGATCATTACAGTCCGTGACGAGCCATTACCTTTTAGAAATCAAAGTGATTCTAAACGAGAAATAACACGTCACTCTATACTTTGTTTGATCAAGCCAGAACACATTTGAGAATAGATCGCAGTCAGTGATAGTGAAGGTGGTGGCAAGGATCAATATTGACATCTCTGACGATTGGAAATCGAAAGGCATTGGATGTAAACAGGTTTAAAGATTGAGATTTTGTAGCCTCCGGCATTCATTTTCAATTTTCTGAAAGCTTGAAATGTGAACATAAGTCGGACCATATGTCGTATTCTACACACACACACATATATATATATATATATGTGTGTGTGTGTGTGTGTGTGTGTAGAAAAATATACTGAAAAAACAAATAAAAATCCTAATATGCGATTATGCTGTTTTAATGTTTAATGTCAACGTCGGACGTTTCGGTCTAATAGACCATCTTCAGGACATATTCATAAAACATAATTAACATAGACCATATACAATTCAACATGAAAAAGACGATGGACATAAAAGCAATACCAATCCAAACAGATAACTGAAATCTTTTATAAGATCAGCGTTCCGTTTAAATATGATCAAGTCGTCGTCACGTGGGCGATGTTGTAAAAACGTATTCCTAAAATTTGAGTATTTTGAATGAAAAACGAAAAGAATTTTATTTTGCTCTAAAACTTATATGTACGTTTATCGAGCATTAATCTTGCTAGAAAAGGGGAAATAATAAAGAAGCCAGGTCTAGTGTTCCCCGTGCGTGAGATAGATATTATGCCTGCTTCATAAATCCGCCTAAGATTTCTATTATCAATATTTCTATTATATATATATATATATGTGTGTGTGTGTGTGTGTGTGTGTGTGTGTGTGAAGATCATTGGACATGGTTCTGCGATTAAGCATTTTATTCAATTTTTCTTGCATTTATACAAACCTTTTCTTTTCTGGACATAAAGTATGGAAAAACTGTCCAAATGTTCTATATAACCGATCACTTTTGGCTATTCTGTTAGACATTTTTAAGGATTTTTTAACTGAATATGTACATTTTTATATATGTGTATCTGTAGTGATGGGATTTTTTTAATTTCTTTTCTAAACACGGTCAGCATGTTGTGGCTGTGGTCATAGTTGATTCCCATAGTAATCGCCTTTAATACAACTTGTATAAAATAGGGATTACTGCACAAATAAACAATTATCTATCTATTTCTATGTGTGTGTGTGTGTTTACATGAAGACATGCGTGTGCATACATGTCTGTCATGATAAGGAATTTTGCCTACTGATAAAAATAATACGAATTAAAGTGGATAATACATACTGCACATCTATGAAGGTTACTAATGTTGAAAATGCTACTGTTCCAACAAGTACAACTAATTATTTTATATGCCATGTCTTTTTAGGATGTTTTCTGCCATGGCTTTCCAAAATTTCACTTTTTGTTTTTATGGAGAGGCTGCTGTAATTTCCGCATCTATATGATTTTTTTTTATTCATCGTCCTTGTTATCAATTTATTCAATTTCGTCCAATAAGTTATTCAATATTTTCAGTATCTGCTGTGACTGTTAAATCCTCCAAGTTTTTATTTTGTTATAATTTTTCATGTGTTCGTATATGTTTCTTTTTCTTTTCAGGACATAAATTTTATAAAAATGTTTTTTTATATTCAAGCACTTTCGGCTATGGTTTTAGCCATTATCAAGGATGAATTTTATTTTACTTTTAACTGGATATATGGATTGTTTTATGTATATATCTAAAGTTATATGAATATTTTATTTTCTAAACACGGTCAGCATATTATGGCCGTGTTCATATTTGATATTATATTAACAGTCAGAATGTGACAGAGAAAATATTTGGTACATAAATGATATTATTGTAGTTGATATTATTGAGTGTTGGTCTTTTCTTTTCTTTTTTAATAATGCTACCAAACTTTATCTGTAACATTCTCGATGATATAACAAATATAGTAGCATCATCCACATGTACAAAAAGGCTAAAAATAATGAAAGCATTATTAGCTGAAATTTCTCGATAGTCACTATTCTCTTTAAGACTTTTTCGTTTTTCCTATCACTCCAATAAGTACAGGACTCCTCCTACTATACTTTAAGTTTAGAAGAGTGAGATCAGACCGAAAAAGACATACTACTTCCATATATAAACTGGAACTGCCAAGTGTTCACTTTCAAGTCTTGATAGAGTTCAAAAGTGTCTAAAAGTCTTTGAGGATGATGAATTATTTTGTACGCTACAACCACTTTCCTACAGACAAACTGTCACAAGTCTTTCGATACTCTCTCGTTTTTTCCATGGAAAATGTTATGGCGTGTTATGCTCCTTATCATCACCAGTTCTAACGTGGAGAGCTATAGCTCCCCATGCAAAAAACACTGGATTATTGTAACTTTTGAATTCCATTATTAATAAGAAAGTTACACTCGAACGGTTTCTTCCCAAGAACCGCTATTTTTTGGATCCGACTCCCGGGAGGATGCTTTCTCGACCACTATTATCTTAACCCCTATAGTCTATGGTTAACCGTTATCTTTCCCACGTATCCTCATAAATTGCACTTCTTGCCTCTTACTGTTCGCATAAGATCCTTCAGTAATATTCTACCTTGAGTGACTCTTGGGCCTTATAAAAATTAATAAAAAAAAATTATTTGGGGAAATTGCCAAACAATCACTAGCACATCGGAGAGAACGTATTAGTAGTTGATTTTTTTTCTCTTTTTTTTTGCATTAAGTTTATATTTTGAAGTTTGCATATTTTATACAAATAATGGATTATACATGAAATATGATTTAGAATTAAATAAAAAGCAGAAGTCCAGCATTCTTTTATTGATTTCTAGGAACATTTTCCAATCCCTTAATATTTTCTACAGTTTCTGAATGTGTCTTCCGCAATTCTCGTTCGTATTTCTGTGTTAATCTTTTCAATTGTCGGTTATCTGACTACGTAAATAGCTACATTTCTATGCCTGATTTCATTTTGACATCGGAATTTGTGCCATATCTTTAGCTGACAATCAGTCTACTTATAACTAATTGTTATTTATCTTTTCTTGCTTTCTGGCACTACCGGGTTTAATAGTTCTTTCAGTTGTTCTTTTTTCTTAATCTCCCATCAACACCAATTCGTCATCGTTTATAAATCCTATTAGGTTTCCAGTTCTTTTATATTCACAGTAAAAATATGACGAGGTTACACATCCTTGTCCTTCTCCTTTTTCTATTTTTGTGCATTCTACTAAACTCGTTCTTTATCCACATGCAAGACATCTGTTCATCTTAGAATTTCCGGATTACGTGAAGATATTTTCAGCGTAACTCAATCTTTCCTATTATTATTTCCATGAGTTTTATTGTATGAAATATTATTGGTAACTAATCAACAAAAAAGTTTCGCTTGACATATTTAAATCTGAACGTGGAGATTCTTGGATTTTTTACGGCAGATTTTATAATTTATTTGCCGTGCGTATTTTCTCTCATTTTTTTTTATCATAATTTATTTGAAATAATTCTGAACGTAAAATTCATGGATTAAATAGAATTTACAGTTTGTCCGGTTATAATACAATCATGAATTATATTTAAGTTAAATGTTAATGGAATAGATTTTTAAATTTTTTATTTTTGAGGCTTTTTAATTATTTTTTTACATTAAATACCTGATATTCGATATAACATTCTGAGCAAAGTGTATGTCAATTAACGCCTAGCAAAATACTTCTTTTCAAAACATAAATCTGTGAAAAGAGGTAATAAATGTCTAAATATATCTGCCCAGACGCACATATTATATATATATATATATATATATATATATATATATATATATATATATATATATATATATATATATATATATATATGCACATATATATATGTGTGTGTGTGTGTGAAAAAATATAGTCTTAAGGTGTGCTATGGGATAAAGTGCTCAATATCAGAGATAGAGCGTGTGTAAATATAAAAGTGAACATTGAAATCAACATTACAGGCGAGACGCAATCGTCAGGACACCTGTGTGTGTGTGTGCGCGTATATATATATATATATATATATATATATATATATATATATATATAAGCAATCGTCAGGCCACAGACGCACACACACACACACACACACACACACACACACACACATATATATATATATATATATATATATATATAACTAGAATTATTTCCCTTATTAAATGCTCTGTCATGTGGGACTTCATTGTGTAACGGTGGTGTAGAGCTCTTTCAAGAACCTCCACCGCACCCCAGTGCGTTTTTTACTCCCCTTATTATTGAGCACTGGACAGTTATTTCCGGTGAAAATATTTTTGGGGTGTGATGGGTTCTTTTCCCATCTTGACCGATTGGGCTGCTCTCCCATCGACCAATTTTGGTCGGTATTATTACCAACTATAAATCTTGTCATCTTGAACTCGCTTGGATGGATAAAGCTACCTATTCTCGATCACCGATGCCGACCGCCTCTCTATCTCGCTATATATATATATATATATATATATATATATATATATATATATATATATATATATATATGTATGTATGTGTGTGTGTGTGTAAGTGATTATTTGGTGTATTTAGGCTAATCATATCGTAATTCATCGAGCCAAGAATAATCCTCAACAGAATGCAGAAAACACTGGACTGATGTTTCATCCTATCTGGGACTCATCAGCAGTGCGCATCCACTACCGAAATCGAACCCGGACCGTTTCGACACAGCAAACGTCATACCAACTCTACCACGGGCCTCGGTAACAAAAGACACAAATTTGACTCGATATAGCACCGCTACTCACTCAGTTCCGCAGAGATACTCATCCAAGTATTCAGATAACCTTTGATCCTTGTATATGCACACATACATACTCGCGCATTCATATATATATATATATATATATATATATATATATATATATATATATATATATATATATATATATATATATATATATATATATATATATATATCTTAAACAAATTTTGTTGAATAATACCGACAAGCACAAACTGTCCAATTTTGATTAAGTTTTTCCAACTTACAATTTTCTTATGTTAGAATTTAAAAAGTTAAACTATTCTGACTTAATACAGCTCATTCGGAAGTTGGAAAATCTCAACAAAAATTGGACAGACAACCCTTGTCGGTTTAAAAGGATTCTTGCTGCCTAAATACACCTTATTTATAAATATAAATTATTATGGCTGAATCGATACGTTATGTGGTCTTTAAAATTATCAGTTTCTACTATATACTGATATTTAATAAGAATCCAAATGAAACCAGAAATCGCTTTCCTGATTGAATTTCTGAGATGATTTTAAAAGTTTTACTTGCAAGTGAATGCTTTTTTTATGTTTTCATACAACGTTTCGACCGAATAAGCTTTGCACTTAGAATGAAATAATAATTGTCAAGAAAGGTTTTCGAAAGATATTTAGGGAAGTACCTCCGTAGACCATGAACGAAACAACTATTACGAACACCTATTACTGAATTTTCAAAACATGATTTTTGTCAATGATTTTAACCAAAGGTTTTTACAATAATTACATAAATCAGAAACTATACAGAGACAATTTCAGAGAAAAACTTAACCGTATATTAGTGTACGCACTCATTAATCAACCCTTGTCCTATTCATATTCTACATGTATATATCTTATCTGGATTTCTTTTAAAAATTGTTATCTAATACAAAGGCCAAGAGTAACTCAAATTGTGACTCAATGAGTTTCTTTGATGAACATAAAAGGAACATATAAGTGCTGATTCTGTACGAAAAGTAATGGTTGACTCTAGAGTTGAAGAAATTAATATTGTAGCAATCAGGGAAGCATTTTCTCGGGGGACTTTTTTAAAAAAGAAATGGTTCTTGGGAAGAAACAGTTCAAATGATCTCCCTTCTTACCAAAGGAATGGCGATTATCTGTCTCAATGTAATTGGTATGATAAGTCTTAAATGTGAAGGTTTGAAATTGTGGAACTAAAGCGGAAAGATCCTTTTCCATATAAGTAGCCATAGGCTTGTGACTTTTCGTCTGTAGTAAAGCGGTGGCAGAATGGAAAATAATTCATCACACACACAAGGCAGCGTAGAAGCTTTTGAAATTTTTCAAGGCTACAAACTGAGGATTGGTCAGCTCAGGCACAGATATGGCAACTATACTTCGTTTCCGGTATGATCTGACTCTTGTAAAAATAGAATATATCATGAGAAGCCAGGTACTTTCTGAATCGGTAAAGAAATCAATCATTTTCCTAGCAACTATTGTGAGTTTCATTTGAGGTCTGGTAAAACTAGTGTCCAAATAGGAGTTCAATGCAATGAGTGTGCATTCGTATATGTATTTCTCTTATCTATCTATCTATCTATCTATCTATCTAGCGGAATGCTTGGCCTGCCGGGCCTATAAAACGACCGAAAAATGTTCAATTTAAAATGTATTTTTCCGGCTATATCACCCATACAAACTGACCACACGCAAATTGTATTTTAAAATGTATTGCATTGAATTTATAAAATAAATTCAGTAAGCATATATTTTCTTTTTACTCAAATTCTTATGTAGATATTGTCAATTACCTACCACAATCTTCAAAACCTCATGAGTGGATGCTGTGTTTTCGGCAAACTTAATGACATTTCCCCCCACTAACTATACACTCGTTCCACCGTTTTCAAATGAGATCTTTAAAATGGTTGTTGAGACACACATCAAGTTGAGTTTAGTTCAACATCATTTAAAAAAGAAGGCGAGATATTGTCAATTAACTACCACAATCTGCACTTACCGCTACTCCTCCCATGATAATATCAATAAAGTCTTTTCAGTAGAAAATATTTCTGTCGATAGTTACAAATGCAGGGGATACACTACCGTCAAAAATCTCCCCTAACAACTTTACATAAACTCCAGGATTTAAGATTCACATTTTATACCTTGAGTGTTAGACGGTCGCCTATACTGGGGGTGGGATTTTGAAGATTAAAAGGTTGCCTTCTACGCCGACATCTACGGTATAAATTGATAGATGGGTAGATAAAAACATTGATGTGATTACGCAATCACGAGAAATAAAAATTCTGTAGTTATCTCACGATCACGAGAAATAAAAAATAAAAAAAAATATTTTTCCATAATTCCCTTGTAAAAGAAAGAAAACGCCCAACTGGCGAAAAATTTAGAATCTTTTGTCTTTTCATCAAACTCTCAGCAGGAGTGCATGTGAAAATGGACTCAACGCGAATGAAGACAAAAGATAAATTTTACCCAAAGAGTATTTTCTCATATTCAATATAACTTTGTAATAAGAGACTTATCACAACAAAATAATTCATAGATGAATAATTACGCCATGATGTACGGAGGAAACGCTCAGCATAAGATTTTTCCATTTTGTTTTCTTCAGTTATACACATTCATTTATTTATATATATATATATATATATATATATATATATATATATATATATATATAGTATAGTTTTATCTTTATCTCTCTCTAAATATATATAGAGAGAGAGAGCGAGAAAGAGAGAGGAAAAAGTGAGATATAAACATAAAAAAAAGAGACAGACAAGTAGATTTTACGAGACGTGTAGCATAAGATTTTTTCAATCACTTACCCATTATAGATAGATGGACAAGCAGACACACAGACAGATAGATCTACCATAGCAGTAATATAAGATTTTTCCATTTCGTTGTTCAATCAATAGCTTCTTTTGCTCTCACTAACAACCGAATTTTCTTTAATTTTATTATATTTTCCGGATTTTCAACAACAGTATTTTCCCTCTCTTTATATCTCCTTATTCACTTACTGTTTTTTTTCTGGCTTCCTTTGTATTTCTTTTATTATCAAAATGAATTTTTTGCCCTTATTTTACATCCCTCCTTTTTAACACACACACACACACACACATATATATATATATATATATTTCAAGTATTCAGCTACTGGTCACGTGTATCGCTTCTGTTTCGCCCCAAAATACTTTCGTCCAATCCTTCTTTCTCCTTTTCAACATCTGTCATAAGACTTGTCAATCGATAGATTTTTTGTTTTGTTTTCTAATCAATAGAACATTTAGCCTTTATTCTCGAATCGTACTTTACCACACTCTACCTCCTTTACATCCGCCTGCACAAGTCTTTCACACTTTCACAGAAGAATTCTTATGGTATTTATTCTTATTCTTTTATGTTAAAGTCTAACTTTTTCATTGCAGAGTTTTCAGTTTTTATCATACGCTCTCTATGTTTTATAGATTATCAAAAGCGTTTGATAAAGTACGTCACAAAGAACTGTTTGAACAGCTATATAAACTTGATTTAAATTAGAAGGATATTAGAATAATTCAGAATTTATACAAGACCGTTTGCATAAGTTTAGCAAGTATATTCAGTAGATACGCAAAAATATAAAGTCGTCCTTGGTATGACGATAAACTACATCCGGCAGCAAACCTTTGATCGAGAGATTGGAACTTTTGAGGAGTCTGGAACCACCTCTTAATTTTTATTGTTCTCAGGTCCACATTAAGCTGGGGTGTTAAAACCTGTTAGGGCCCAACTGTAGGTGAATAGTAAACTCCCACGCAAAAATCAGTACATTTTATACTAAAATGAGCAACCATCCATATTTATAGCAAAATTACAATCAATGCAACACAAAAAAATATTTTTATAGTAAAATTACCCGCAATAATTTTTTTTAGAATCTACAAACTATATATCTAAAATCATACCTTTACACAAAATATAAAATTATTTACAAAATATACTCAGTTGAAGCCATAAAATTGTGTTCAAAATATTTAGATTTCGGCATTAAATAATCTATAAAGTTTGATATGCGGCTAAAGAAAATCAACCAAATTCAACGACAAAAATAGAAAAATAAGACAAGAGTGTGTGTTCTCGCTAGACTTATTTGACGTTTCCTATGAAGAAATCCTGATTTATTATCGGCGGCCACAATCTTAACATTAGATATGCAGATGTGCTCTGATGGCCGATACAGAAAAGAAAATACAGGAACCTACAGACGGTAGTAAAGGAAAATGAGAAGAAAGGAGTAAACATCAATTGTAAGAAAATAGAATGCATATGTGCCAGCAAAAGGACTAACCCAAAATGCTAAGTAAAAATTGGGGACACAGAAATCAAACAAGTACACAAATTTAAGTATCTAGGAAGTGTTTTAACAAGCGACAACAAAATTCTAAAGTGCACTGGTATAACGGAAAATGCCTTCCATAAGTTAAGCAAATTATTAAGAAACTGGAAAAATCCATTAGAAAGTAAAGAGTACTGAACTGTTATACAATACTACTTCTACTAGCAGTATAATCTGTCTCTGATCAGGTCTTTCATTACTATGAATTTTTGCCGTTCAATAATAGTTTAAGTTTAAATTCCACCCGAAAATCAATATCAGTAGCAACGTTTAGGTGCAACTGAGGCACATCCCCAAAAGGGGGTTTAACAATTTGAATGGGGGAGTAGCCCTGAAAAGGGAACTGTATAGTAATAAATAATATTAATGTAATAATTTAAACTATTTTTATTAAAGTTTTATGAAAGATATATATCCAAGAACAGATAGTAAATAGTAAAACATTGCTAAGAGATATAAAGAACAGGAAGTAGTGGAGAGCCATGTCCCCAACAATTTGGACTCAAAACCGGCATTAAATAATTATCTATCAAACAAACAAAAAATCATCGAAATCTGATGTGGAAATGCATAAACAACATCCGATCACAAACTCAAACACATACATACACAGACACATTTTGAGAATTATAGATATAGATATGGCAGTGAACGCTGGAAAATCTCATCACAGATGAAGAAGAGACGAGAGGCAACAGATGAATGTTCAGAATAACATGGACTAAGCATATGAGAAACGACGAAGGTTTTGAGCAAATGGAATCATAAAGAACGATTTTCCTTAGAATAAGAAAAAAAAACAGTAGAAATTTCTAGTATTGAGGAAAGAAGACTTAGACATTTTGAAACACACAAAACTTTTGAAGACAAGAGGAACAGTTTGTGTAAGTGGTTGGCAAAAAAAGTGTTTGTTTTGTTTAGCGCCATATCAACATCTATGAGTTATATAATGCCAAAATCTAAATAATCCGAAAACAACTACATGGCTTCATATAAAAATATTTTGAACGCAACTGTATGCCTTCGACTACAGATAAAATGCATTGTTACTTATTTTGCTTTAAAAATGTATTGCTGGTATTTTGTCTATAAAAAAAGGGATATCATTTCATAGTGTTTTTTGTTTGGGGTTCACTGTTTGCACTTAGCTAGGACACTAACAGTTGCTACCTCCCCGGGTCAGGGTGGATCTGGGAACAACAACAACTAAGAGGTGATTCCAGGCTCCTTAAAATTTCCAATCGCAGGATCAGAGGTCATACTGCCGGTGATAGTTTGTAGTTATACTAAGGGTAAGGGCACAACAGGTATTAGGAATGATATCAAAAGCGCAAAATTTACTAAGAGCTACAAAAGATAGGAAATTGTGAAGACGCATGATCGTCCACGTCCTGAAGAGACACGGCATATAGAAGAAGTTTTCATGTTAGCATTCTAAAAAAAAACTGAACACTTGAAAAACTGATGTACAAGAGTAAACAATATAATATATTTTATCTCAATTTTTGCGTAAATATTTCCTCTGAACATATATCAACACATTCCAGGACATTGATAAAGTGTATAAGAAAGCTGATGGCAATATAGCGGAATATTTCATGTGGATCTACATACAGGTCGTTATCTGCAGCTAGTTATTCGATAGTATGATTTATTCGTTGAGAGGCAGTGTAATTTGACTATTTTTCTTTGTATTCCTATGTTCCTTTTCCCTTCATGCAATGAGCAGTCATGACTTTTCACAAGTTTCTATTAGGTTGGTGCATAATTATCAGGCGTTTTTGTAGGTGAGATATTTGTTAATAAAAATTGCTGTTTTGTTTACTTTTTTTTTATATATATATATATATATATATGTGTGTGTGTGTGTGTGTGTGTGTGTGTGTGTGTGTGTGTGTGTGTGTGCGTGCATTGTACCTTACATGTTATTTAGTATATTGTGGTATCTTTTGCTATTACAATGCGCCTTCGCATTTTCTTTCGTGTATTAAAACACGTCCCAGTTAATTAAACATATTTCTCTTAAAATTGATGATGGATCTTTCTTTTTACTTTCCGTCATTAATTCGTCTCGGAGTTCCTCCAATCTTGTAATTCATCGCCTATAAGGCAGCGGAAACGCATTTGACCTCTGTTAAGTCTCAAATGTTTGAATTGTGCATCTCCAGCCTAGTTTTGAAAAAACAATCTCCATTTTTGGCCTGATAAGATTCTTGTACATATAGATCGTGACATATGGAGCCAGGTACTTTTTCTAGTGGTACTAAGAAGCGACTATCTTTCTAGCGATAGGTTTGAAGTGAACTAACTAGAAATAACACAAATGTAACGAAATAGGCATCGTAATGTATGAAAACTGATTTTTCAACAGTTCTTTTTGCCGATTTTTAACCTCGATTTAACAAATGGATGGTAAAAAATCTTAGTTGGTGCAACAACTGTGCTGAGGCTAAAACAAAGCGGAAATGGCGTGATATTTGGGGCTGTTGGTTATATATAGGTGAAGAAAGGCTGATTGATGACAAAAATGCATCACACATATGCAGTAATTTTTTTAAATGTTCACGTGGTCATAGCATAAGAATAATTCAAACAATTTTAGATATGATTTTTACGTACAAAAATAAACATCAAATGTAAAGAAAATATACTTCGAAATACACAGATGATGATGTGTTCGGAGCATTCGTTCATCCACATCTCGATTGACTGTATAGTATTCAAAAAAGTGGGTTTATGTTTCGTAGCAAAGTTAATATGTGGAATGTTATACTGCGCAGTTTAAAATAACATATCATATTTGCTTTAATTATAAATATACTGTAACTGTACAACTTACATTTGAAGTGTGTTTTTAATTTCTGAAGATACGGCACAAAACATATTTGAACCTCTAGGTAAGATTAAATTATTTGGAATATATATTAAAAAAATTTAGAACATATACTAAGGGTAAACAGCATACGGGCAGAAAAATGAATTTATCTCTACCAATAATGTGTATGTGTGTGTGTAACGAATGCGGATGTGTATGTGTGTGTGTAACGAATGCGCGGCCGCAATTTCCGACGGATTTACAGCAAACTTTACATGCACATGCTGCAAGTTAGCGGGAAGGCCAAGACCGACTTTTCATTTCCCAACTTCCATCGATAGTGGAAATAATCAATTTTTTCATGCTTCTACGGCACTTTTCGTGTAGTTTGCGGCCATTTTCTACTGGCCAGAGTGAGAGCCAAACGCTGGCTGCCACGAATAGGCAGGAAGATTCTATTGGCCAGCGTGAGAGACAACAGCTGACTGACACGAATATTAACTAGATGCAAAAAAATTCGATAGCTGCATTCGTCACAAGTGGGAAAAATTTAAATCTGCATGGCACTTTACTCCAATTGGCTCATTCGCTTGCTTAAACTCAACGTTGATTCTGATTCCGCAGAACTGGGTTGGGTATGAAAAATTATTTGTCGTTAACATTCTTTTTTCATTCGGTTTTTCCAGTTACCGGACCTTTTTAAAGCTGATCGTTTTGTGTTCATTTTGTTTAGTTCTTTTTTCGTAACAGATTTAATGTTTAGTATAGAGCTTAGAAAAAATTCGCAGTGTGAGATAGGCAAGAAGTAAGGCAAAGGGCACTCCTTTAAAGGCAAGGAAGGGCAAAAAATATTTTAAGTCAAGTAATAGCGATTGCTGCATGAGTCGTACGATTTTTGAATCAAGCACGGGCAACGCCGGGCCATGCTGCTAATTTATTAAATATAAAACAATAGAAAATGTATGACAAGGAGGTATCTTCTTAACAGATTATTTCAATTTTTACAACGAAGCGATTCTAAGATAACTAGAAGACCAACCAGGATTTCTTACTGGTGGATACAATCTTAACAACATAGGATATAAAATGACACAACATTGACAGTAAACGCAGAATGAGAACTTCATGAACTCCTAAACATAGTATAACTTATTTTTTATGCAAATCACCCCAAGCAAAGCGTGAGTGCCACTAGCACGCAAGAGAGTGAGACTAATAGTCAAGAGGAGTGTTTGGGAAAAGGATAAAGAGAAGCACAGAGAACAAAGTCAAGGCATCAGAAGATGTCGACTGACATTACATTTGAATATTTGAAGATTATAGCTCTCAGGGAATCAAGTGATAGAAAGGGAGTTCCACAGACAGGAGGTGCGAGATAAGAAGCTGCTGGAATAGAAGAGATAGCTACATTTAGCCGTTTCGACTGCGAAAGGGTGGAACCGAGATGCCAACCTAGTAGCACGCTTAAGTTCATGGAGTTTGGGAACCAGTGAAAATAGCTCTTTGCAGCAGTTACCATGAAAGTGCTTGTAGAAAAGACAGAGGGAAACAACAGCACGTCTGTGAGATAGCGACTGAAGACGGGATGCCTGATCAGGACCAACGACTTTGCATATCCGTCGATGAATTTTGTCGAGGACCTCGAGATAGACAGCGGGAGCACAAGAGCATATATGGCAGCAGTATTCCATGCAAGGACGAAGGGTTGATTTGTAGTTTTGAAGGATAGACTCAGGTGAGAAAAAACTTCTGGCGCGACACAGAGAACCAACTTTCCTTGCGGTAGATGGAGCTATAATAGAAAAAGCGAGAAGAAACCACTAAAATGTCACTAGTAAGAAGACACAATATGTAGAGTTATACGAAATGAAGAAAATCCAAAGATGCTATCAAACAAATTGAAAAGCTTTAGTAGACTTAACGCGTTTTCATGTTACCTCTGTGCTTTCTTCACTTTTGATCTTACTAACTTAACACTGGGATGGCCGTGGTGTCGTTTTCGACACCTTCAAATTTTCAAGAAATTACTATGAAATAACTAGTTTTGGTTCGATGCTGAGGCTTATGGACAATTATTGAATTTTAGCAAAGATGCTTAACAGACAATTCTTTAAAAGATATTCAGTGGAATAGCTGATATTTGAGGTTTTACCTTGAATGGCCCGAGGTGTCGTTTTGACACCTAGGCTATTTATAGGTAAATGCATTGAACAATTTCTCACAAGCAATAATACTCGTGTTTATGTCCCCTATCTATCTATGTATCTATCTATCTATACACACACACATAATTTATACATTTATATATATATATATATATATATATATATATATATATATATATATATATATATATATATATATATATATATATAATCATTTTCTTTCAGTATGAGGTATACTAATATTTGTGAATTTCTTTTCAGACTTGTTATTCCTGACTTGAATATTGAATATATTAAAGATGGCTGCTTCACGGCGTAATGGAAATAAAGATGTCAAAGGATCTGGCCATCCTAGTGTTAAAATGTTCGTTCTCTTGTTGTATTTTTTCTTCACACATCGAATTTTATTTGATAAAATTACAAAATTCAATGCGTAATAAAAAAAATTATTATTATTGTTATTATTCATATCTAATAATAATAATTATTATTATTGTTATTACTCATATGTAATAATAACATTTATTTTTATTATTCATGTGTTTTATTAAAATTTATAATTACTGTTGTTATTCATTCTTGTCCAAGTCTATTTGTTGCATTGCTTTACTTTTTAATTTTTGATTAATTTCAAAAACTATTTGTTCACAGCTGCATTTATTATACATTGTATTTGCAATATTACTGACCATTTCGGCGACTGGCGTGAGAGAGCGAAAGGGAATAAGAAGTTGTGAAGTTTGTTCTTCAACCTAGTTTTAAGTTTAACTTGATATGCATATATATTTTCCTTATCTGATTGATCTCCCAACCAAACCGATGTAGGTGAATATGTATATTCTAAACATAAAGATCTAAAAACCATCCACCCACTTTAAGATGACCATAATAGATTTGGTCTGAACGTGTCTTCGTAAGTATTTTCTTAACTTTTGAAATCACTAACTTAAAATGTTTGTTCTGTAGTTTATTTTGCTGCCCTCTTTGAATTATAATTTCATTGTTATTATGTATTTTTTTTCTGTTAATTTACCACAAATAATGTAAAATTACTTATCACAAATATTAATTCACCTAAAAAAATGGTAGATTTTAAAGCTATTTGTTTAGCTTTCCTCGCAACAACCCCATCCCTCAGAAGGAAAAAGATACCATCAGTAATAATATAAGTTCAGGGAGTTATTCACATTTCTTAAGTGAGGATGATATTCAAGGAACTTACAAGGAATTTCACAATTTAAAAAAAAATTGTTTTTGGTCTATTTATTGGCGTGAGCGCGAACGTAGTCCCCAAACTAAGAAATAGCGCACACGAGTCGCCCACATTGAGGGCGATCGCAAAGGTCAGCCCAACTGATGGGCCTCATTCTGGAAGAATTTGATGAATATATATATATATATATGTGTGTGTGTGTGTGTTGTGTGTGTGTGTTTATTTTGTGATGAATTAACAAGAAAGATTTATTATTCATTCCTGTAGCAATCAGTAAAAGCTACAATGTCGTGGAGAGCTATAATCCTTCACTGCCTGAATAATCACGGCATATAGAACTTTTCAAATTTTTTTTAATCATATATATGCATATTCAAACGAATTTACTTAAATCCCCTCCTTATAGATTGAAAATCGTACCCTTGTTATTTTGAGTTACATAAGTAAATCTTGTTAATACAATTTGAAAATATTTTATTTTTTTCAATAAATAAATAATGATAGTCAAACATTTTTGTTTATATATAAGTAATTTCAACCATTTGTGCAAAGGTTACGCGCGAAGGACATCTCGGTTCCACACGAGGGATCTCTTTTCCTGAATACTCAGATGCGACTTCCTTTATACTTGTACATACATAAAATAACACTGTAATTAAGAAAGCGACGCTCATGATGGTCCAGTATGTCATCCTGGGGAGAAGACCAAACTGCGGGCCATAATAAACGCCCAGTGTTAATATTACATCGAGCATGAAATAAATTGTAAAAACCCAATACGGTTTTTTCTTTTTCTTCCTATTTGGCGCATTTACATCCACATAGTCTATCTGATTCAGGATATACATTTCATCTTTTGACGGGCTGGTTATTTGTTGTTCGTCGTTAAATATACTCTCTACTTTAATAATAGATTTGAAACTTTTGCTATATATATTTTCGTCTTCCCAATCAAATAACATGGAAGGTTGCTCAATCAACGGCAAGCTTAGCGTTAATTTATTAATCGTTTTCTCGTTCATCTTTCGATAGGAATCAGAAATCGGAATATTTCAGGAATTGAATTGCCTGGTCGGTGAGATTCGGGGTTTCGTTTTCATTTCATGTGATGCAAGTCAAGATTTACTGTCACTTTCCGATGATGGAGAAAACGTTCATCATTGGCTGGAAGATGATGTTGATTTTTGTTCCTTTTTTTTTTCTTTAATTTTTTCCTGATTTATTTTCAAACCAACTCGTCAAATGAAAACGAATTGAACAAATATAAATATTGTGCGTAATCGGAATTTCATGATTATGACGCTATAATAAATGACGTCATGTTACAATCAATATACGTTCCGATGAAACCAAACAGGGGCGGAGTCTCGTCTCGGGAAACTGACTCCGTTTTTACGTAATCTATAAGGAATATTTGCCCGAGCCTAAGGGGCTCGGATACCCCACTTTAAACTCGGCCTTGTGCCACATCTTGCTACGTGGGGTAGCGGGTATATAATTATAAGGTGAAGATCAAAACTGAAAGAAAGCGATTGGTTTTCGGTACCTATTATCAGCCTGGTTAACATGAATTAAAATAAACTTGACTTCCTTTTTTTAGTAATTCAGGTCATAACGGGGACTGGTTCGCGTGAATCGGGCCAAAATTAATTCCTCTTTTAGTCCCTTCTAGTTTTTTATGTGAAAAAAGGAAGAAAAATAAGAGATTTGTATATATTGTGAAATGTTTATGACATCGGTGTTTTTGTAGAAATATGCGGTATTGGGTATATGCCGGATGAATTTATCTGAATAAATTCTTGTGGTGATCGAGTAAATTGTAATGAATGAATAGGTCGTAAATCATATATATATATATATATATATATATATATATATATATATATAAATATACGTATAATTTATTCGAAAAATATAACATAAACATGTTACAAAATCAATACAAAAATAGCCATTTGTTTCAACATTTCTGTTGACTTATCAAGTGACGGTCATGAACGTAGAATAAAATGTTTTAAAAGGTTCACATCTACCAAACACACATCGATAGGGGAAACGCTGTAACATAAGTTACGATACTTAAGACCCGCCAGTAATTTACAGAGGAGGCCTTATTTGGAGCAAGAGTGAGGATTGCGCGATGCGGTCATTGTTAGATTGGCTGACGTTTTAGATCTTTCTCTTGATTCTTGAAGACAATTAAGACTAGCAGATTGAAAAACGCTGAGTCCACTAAAACACGTTGATCTCCAATCTACCCGATTCAAGGCTAATCCCACGAGGGTGATGTGAGGTATACTCACAGCTGAGAAGTTGCTTTTTACCTTGTCTTTGTATCTGAGCCATGGGCATCCTACATTCCTGTCGCATTGATCTAACTGACTTCACATAAAGGTGTTGTGTATCCTGTCATGAGACATTCTCAAGACATTACCAGTCAACCGCAACTGAGACTGTATGAGAATGTCTCGATTCATTCAATATTACACTGTTAAACAGGTCTACATTGGATGTCCTGTCTTGGAGGCGAATTCCACAGGTGGCACGCAGACAGCTCTTATGGAATACCCCGCTCACCCCACAAGCGATGACAAAGATTACCGAAAGCATTGGTAGCCTTAGCAATCCGATGCATGATATCATCATCAAAAGATCCACTGTAGTTGAGTTTGCTATCAAGATAGATGAAAGACTTTACATAGTTCAGGGCTTTGACTTCAATGGTCTCTATGGAAATTTGTAGATTGCGATTTTTTGTTTCACATCACGGAATTGCTTCGGAGTAGGAGAGGGTTATATATATATATATATATATATATATATATATATATATATATATATATATGCATACAAGCATACGTATATACATATAGATATATATACATATAGATATATGCATAAATATATATATATATATATATATATACATATGTATATATGTTTATATATATACATATATTTATATATATATACGCATATATACATATATATACACACAAATATATATATATATATACATTATGAATACATTCACACACATATATATATATATATATATATATATATATATATATATATATATATATATAAAGAAAGAACAATAAGATATATAATCCGGTGTTCTTATAGATCTTTTTTGTTTTTACAAAATAGTGCTCAATGTACGTTTACAGAGCATTAATATATATATATATATATATATATATATATATATATATATATATATATATATATATATGTATGTATGTATGTATGTATATATATGTGTATACATACATATATATACATCATTTCACTTAGAAATATCATAAAGAAATACAATAACGCAAATGACCCTAACAAAAATCAAATAGAAAAACCAGCGAGGAAGTCAGGTCACTTTGGTGAAAAAGTGACTGATGTCGAGATCACAGGTCAGTATCGATTAAATAACAGACACTTTTCGTCAGAGACTGAGATATGCAGAAAAAAATATTGAAATTCAGTTATTTTTACTGTTGTGTTGCTTTATTTTCTTTGGTCAAACATGTATCATATTAATTCGATTAAAATTAATTGCATTCAATAAAAGTGTTGGTTTGATGAGCATTTCCTATTTGGTCTTATCTTATCCTATCGATAACCGGTTCATATTTGGCCTCAAACATATATATATATGTGTGTGTGTGTGTGTGTGTTTTTTTGTGTGTTTTATATATATATATATATATATATATATATATATATATATATATATATATATATATATATATATATATATATATATATATATATATTGCAAGAGCAACATGACATCACTTTCTAAATATTTTTGGAAACTGAAGGAGGAAGGAAAAACACTTAAGTTTAAATGGAAAATCCTAAAACAAGCCAGAACTTGCAAATCTTTGAACGAACCTTGTTTTTCTATGTTTGCAGGAAAAAATATGTATTATTGAACTTTTTTTAAAATTATTAAATCAAAGATATGAAACCACCGTTTTTTGTAGGCATATTAAACATCTAACATTACAATCTTGGTAAATGTTTAAATCCATAACTCTAAACGTTTAAAATTATAACTCACCTCCTTCGATATACTTTCTACCCTCTTATATACCTCACCACTAATCTATCTTAAATTATGATTCTTAAAATATTTTCCGCGTATATAATATTAGTAATTCTTTCAGATAAACTGATTTGCACCCATACTTATTCTACACGTTATACAGTTCGACAATAGGTCAACATTTGCTTATAAAAGTTATATTAATATTCCATACTTTTATATACCTTTCTACTAATATCTTAATTTCTAAATTTAAACTTATTGTATTTTTGTTTGCTTTTAAATAATTCAAAATATCTTGAATAAATTATGTCTTCAACATACCAAGAAGAAATCTCCACCTCTTAATTGATTAATTTACAAAACACTTTCATTGATTACAAAACTAGTAGTGATAACTCCAACCTAAATATATGCAGTACAGTTCTGGCTTAGTTTTTTTTTTTTTAAATAGTCTAAAACATTCCCAATTTCTGCTATAACTATCGTCTGGATTTATCCCTCCTTCCTCTTCCATTGTATGAATATCTCCTATTCTCACCTTTCCTCTCCCACCTCTTACTCTTAGAAGACTTGGAAATCCTATGCCTAAACCATTGACCTTTGTTGCAGAAAACAATTTTTCAGGTCCAGCCATTACTTTAACACCACAACCATCTTTCACCAAACTGCTATCAACAGCCACTATTGTTTCACTCCGTCACATTTTGCCCTTATGTATTTTTTTCTTGTTTGTGTATATTCTGTAAAGAAACAACATGAGTCAGTTTAAGTTACGAATGAGACTTGCTAAGATTTGGATAATTCTTGAAAAAATTCATTTGTTGTAAATAATGCTCGAATGAATATTATCACTAGAGCGTCTTCCTTATTTTACCACTTCGAGGAATGTATACTCATGGAATCCTAATTACTGTCTTAAGTACATTTTGTACTAAATTCACTTTGTTAAAAATGTTATATTCTCTTTAATGGCAACTGCCTTATGGCTTAAGGAAATTTCAAATAAATAATATATATATATATATATATATATATATATATATATATATATATATATATATATATATAAAAATCCAAAACCTCTTTAAGTATGATTTTGAAAAGAAAATGTACGAAGAGACGTATAATTATTATTCATTCATTTTATTCAGTTAGCGCTACTGTGGTGACTACTCTCCTCCATCTCACAATTGTAGCTCATGGTGATATTCAACGCAGAATAATGCAATAGCTTGTGGGTTACTTTTCCACCGGGGATGTTGAGATTACCCTGTCCCTCCTCTCAAAGGTAGATTTGTTTTTGAAGTTTCTAGCTTTTGCCAAGGCAACAGGTATTCAGAGTTTCATTTTCCTAGACCGGGGCCCACCCAAGGCTATCGAACACAGTCTGTTTTGCTATTTTACCCATAGCTGCAGGGGATTAGATAAATACGTAAGAATCCTATTTTGACGTTAATCCATATAATATCCTACAATATTTTTAAAGTAATCAAACTTCAACAAAACTACAACATAAAACACGCATATCCACTTCCCATAGAAATTGTGCTTATACAAACATGCATAGAGACAAAAAATGAGTATCAACTACCATGTATTCAACTGTGAAAACAGAGTAACACAATTATTACTTTAAAGCTTTCAATTAATTGTCGGCATTAAATGACTCCATAAGGAGTTGAGATGCCGTTAAACACACAAATCAACAAATATAGCGACTATACATTCGGACTCATAATTGATAACACAATGTAACACGTATTTTATTGAATGATATCTGACGCTTGATTCTAGGGAATTTCGGTGCGCTGAATACGAATTTCAGCTTGGTTTGGCTCTATAAGATTCTTATAAGATTTTCAATTCAAGACTAAAAAATTCAGTCATGTATTAATTTTTTTTTCAACTTTTATGAATACAAGTAGTTCAAACTACAATAAAATTACATAACGATAAGTGTTGCATATAAAAGTATACATAAAACGACAATAGGTACAAATACCTAGATAAAACATAGTTGCATAATGTGTAACTGTAAAAATACTTGGCAAATATTGAGCCCAAACCTTCTAAATACGCCAAAAGAGGAGGGGTGTTGAGCAAAATCAGGACCCGAGTACACCGAGTAAAGATTTGTGCTCAGCACACACAAATCGTATAGAACTGTCAAATTCAATTCAATAGACAAAAAATTGCAATTTATTCCCCGATGTGATTAACTCTTCTCCTTTTGCTTCGCAAATTTATTTAGAAGTTCCTGCAGTTTTTGTTCTGCGTCTGCCACCTACGCTATGTCATCTGCGTATCTTCTGTTAAGATTTTGCCGACCAATACTAAATCCTAGATGCTCTACTTGTTATCTTAGCATTGTCTCGCTCTGAATCCGTCGACAAACTACAATAAAGAGTAAATTCAACAAAATATCCTAAAATCAATACCTCAATGATATTGGCCAATAAAATATCATTTTCATTTGTACAATGCAGATCATACCTGATGTCTCCAATTCTTTTAATCACAACTCCAGGCTCCTTATGCAGGTTTCCAGTTCTCCATATACAGCTGGCATGAGCCTGTCTCTCAAATTCATCAGATTCTACCGTTCTCAGGAGAGCTACTGTTATATTTTAATTTTATGTTATATATACGCTGAGATCTTCTGGCACCGTTACGCCGGTGGTTATTGCAACGTCGTAAATTTTTCTTTATTCACAACCACGAGTCCTAAAATTCTTACTGCAATGTCATATTTCCAAATTAAATCTCAAATTTAAATAGTAATAGTAGTAGTAATAGTATACTACTACTGCTGCTGCTTCTGCTACTACTACTCCTTAGCGTGTTCCCAATTATTTAGATTTTACTATAAATTCGCATGCTTTAAACTAAAAAATAAACAACTCTCTCAACAAGCGGTCAAGTTATTTCCATTCATGAACAGATGCAATCTGGTTTAGCACCTAGGGACACATCAAACTGGTTTGTCAGACACCGGTAAAGTCAATCTGGCCTGCTGCTACCGAAGGGAATATTTACTTAAATCTTTAATGCATCAAAACATAACAAACTTCAAAATTAAGATCAGAAGGCATAAGAACCATGCCTTGTGCCGTGTCAGGTCACTTATTATTATAGATTATTATTACTTTATTTCAATTTTTTTCTTTATAAGGTCTCAATATATTATATTAATAGATGTATATTATATATGAATTTATATAAGATATATTACATTAATATTATAATATCTGTCTTGATGCATGAATAGTGGTCCACAACGAGCAGCCTTTGGAACTATGCACTCTTCCTGACTCCAAAACTTCATCATTTTCCGTATTCATATTGCCATTTCTAAGAGGTATACTTTCTGTAGCAGTTCCACTTGTCAATCAATGCAAATGTTCCTTACATATTTCTCTATTCTTTCAGTTTCTGTACGAATTTCACCAATTATTATTAATATTATTATAGATTTTTTTTAATTATTTCTAGAGTCATGTTTTTGATATTCATGCTGGAATAAAAATGTGACCAAACAGAAAAATAAGTCACGCTCCAGTCAATAAGACCACAGATTCTTCAATGTTTCCTGGAAAGACAAAAGCAACCGAAAAACAACGCCCAAGCTGTTATTATCGAGCCAAATGTTTGTTCTGCTCACACAATGAATAAAAAAGTGAACGTCTCTTGTTGATAATAAAATTCACTTTCATAACATGTGTGTACTTCTCCGTCTTCATGCACTCTTTTTGACTCCTATGTTTTGCTTTCATTTTTTTAGAGTTCCTGACGGATTCAATCATTCATTCATAGTCATCTTTCAATATGTTTCCCTGTATAATTCATGAGATGTTAGTCCCGGATTTTTAAATAAGTAACAATTTCTTGGTTCCAGTTGTTGCTTTTTCACCTCCTATTTCCGAGTCCTTCCTTTTTTTTTTATCTCGACAAGAGCATATAACCTGTGATTTTTGCTATAAGCACTATTCTGTCAATGTCTCAACAGCCATAGAGCTAGTGTCACATGTTTTCGAGTCATTGTCAATATTTTTCTCGTTTGAGCCGGAACATTTTCCCATTGTTCACAAGAGCTTTACTACCTTTGGCAAAGGGTTGTGTACAAAAAAGAAGGGACAGTGTCCGATAATGAGGAAATATACGTGGTCTTTTTCGAGGCATCATTATTAATGATAATTATATAATCGTATTATTTCCGTGTGATTCTATTCTTTTCACACTTTAAAACGTATTCGTCACATTATACGAGGTCTTACCAAAAAGTAGCATGACAGTTACTATGGTAACGGGTCTAAAGTACCACATGGCAAACACTAAGTTATAACGTTCTCGTGCACTCCTGTTTTTTTATAGAAATCCTTGCAAGGAATGTTTGTAGAATTTTGGTCGTCTCACTACAGCACGGAGATTCCCTAAGTGACCATGACTTGTTCAGTAGTCTTTGACTAAGGCCAACATTTCCCATGTCCGAAAATCTCTATATTCACCAGATCAAGTCCTTTGCGACTTTTTCTTCTTCAGAAATCAAATCCTGCTTGAAAGGAACAAGATTCCAAGATAAGAGGAAATACAAGAGAATACGATGAGGCAGATGCTCCACAAAAAAAAGTTCCACGAATACGTCCATGAATGGAAACCAGGCTGGATAAAATGTGTAACTTCCGAAGTGGTCAACTTCGAAGGAGGTTAAATGCTGAATTGATATGTGTTGCAGTTTTCATTTCATAGTACTTTTTGAACAAAACTCGTATATGTTTTATAATGGATATAGTTAAAAAGGAACACAAGAATATATACACACACACAATCATTATCTTCTTTCTTCTCATTCTTGTTCTTTTATTTTTCTCTTTCCTTAATAGTATTTCCCTTTTTATCATAACACTCAGAAAATCTTTAGATTTTAATGGATTTATTGTTTTACTTAGGGTAAATGATTATATATATATATATATATATATATATATATATATATATATATAAGGGAAATATTATCACAAAATACTTACTTTTTTTAATAGTATTTAGGGTTATAAATGTACATGTTAATATACATAAACAAGGATAAAAAAAGACGCTCTGAGTGGAATAATGTTTAACGAGCTAATCTGGTTATAGCCGTAAAACTAAAAAGAAAACTTTTAATGTTATAATATTTGTTAAGCTTAGTCTAGTCATTCTGAATGCTATATGTATCAATTCCATCGTTCCCTCCAAAAAAATAAAAGTCCTAACGTTGATTCTCACTCCAAGCATTAACTAAATAAACTGCACATACACTTTGGTCTGGAAGTAATCTAAAACATATAGCTACATTATTCTGACTATAAAATATTCACAGGATT
>CAHIKZ030000014.1:2382500-2387500 GCA_903632075.3 Acanthosepion pharaonis | reverse complement strand
CAGGTCTACCTTGATTTGGGGTGGTAGCACCTGTTTGGGTCCCAGCTATGGGCAAATAGATAACCCCCAAACTGGGGCCAAATACTATGAAAATGTAAAAATGCCAGCAATACATTTTCATAATAAAAAAATTACCAGCAATGCATTGCCATAGTAAAAAATTACCAGTAATACATTTTTGTAAAAGAAATTACTAATGCGTTCAATAAAATAAAATTTTTGAATTAAACGACGGATAATGATTAATAAGCCGCTAAAGAAACAAAACCTAACTTTTATCCACGATATTTGGTTGCGGTATCTTCATGTTGTTAAATCAATGTTTTTTGTTTTTTTTTCTAGTTTTATTTTGTCGATTTGGGAAGAAAGATTCTTTTACAAATGCGGTGTTCCTTCCTGACGTAGGCAAGCAAAACTATTCACAGATTACGTTTCTTTATTATCTTTAGATTGCTAGAACTTCCTAAGAAAGATAATGGAGTGGTTCAGAATTCAGATAATTCCTACTTCTAACTGGAAGCCAGCCAAGGGTAGCGAACTCGGTCTGACATTCTAATAGTCAACAGGAAGCGGAAGGGAAAAGAGACTAATTTATGCTTTTCTCAAGTCAACGTGAAGGTGACTGCAACAGAATAGTTAGCGATTTAAACTCTGCTCGCCAATTCCATGTTACACGACCTGCAGATCCTTATCTATTGCGATCTTACTTTAAATTTACTCCATATTTTTGTATTTCATAGAATGCTTTCTCTCCGAATGTTTAAGATTCTTATAACACACTGACCCTTTCGTAATGTTTTCCACGCCAGCTTTTTAATTATAACTACTAATATTAGGGCAACAGTTTGAACAAAACAATTCATACTAATTAAATGCATGTAACCAATGTCCGTATTTTTTCTTTTATTTATCTTAAACAATAGTATGAAACAAAACATATTCGGAATAATTTTTAATTAACTCATATTATAGAGAACTGAATTTTATACACGAGAATAAATATGTTTATTTCTTGCATTGTGTTTTTTAACCATATTTTTCAACTACTAGAGCAATTTGCCGGAGAGTTAATTTAATTAAGTTACTCAAGCAGACCATGATTAATTTCGTAAGTTCATTTTAGGTTCTGTGCAGTAATAATATATGTTTTCTTTATATATGCAGTAATAAATATCTGTCAGTCGGAAGCACATTTACATAAGAATGTAGCAATTACTTTTCAGTGTAATTTGTGATGATCTGACGCAAAGACGATGACGATGAGGTTCACTTGAGGAGGAGTGTCCAAAATCAATTCATGTGTTTTAATAATAGATTTGCAAAATAAAACGCGCACGCGCACACACACACACACACACACACACACACACACACACACACATATATATATATATATATATATATATATATATATATATATATATATATAATCTCAAACTCACATACAGTATTATATATATATATATATATATATATCAGCTTGTCTGAATCATCTTCAAAAGTGAGAGCATGATCTAAAAGGTCAGCCAATCTAACAGTGATCTCATCTCACAATCCTCACACTTGCTCTATATGTGGCCTTCTTTGTAATTCACAAGCAGGTCTTAAATGCCACTTAAAATTATCGCACAAACTTTCATAACTGAATCAATAAGCTGTCAGATACTGATACGTCGAAAACGACGGAAGAGAGTCCATTATATATATATATATATATATATATATATATATATATATATATATATATATATATATATATATATGTGAGCACTCAAGTCAAAGCATAACGGTGACAGTCTGATTTATGCTTAAAAGCAATATCAGTTACCTAAAAATTTTGCAAAACTTATTTTTCTCTTGTATATAAATACTTGTCGAAAAATAAATTCCTTACATTTGCCTTGATAAAGTCCCTCGGATGACGAAAGCATCGCTGTGTATCTGTGCGTGTGTTTGTGTGTGTGTCACTGTGTGTCTATGTTTATGTGTGTCTTTCGAGTACATAGTCTAAACGATTTCATTTAGTTTCTTTTTGTTTACTTTGTTCCCTTTGCTTTCTTTTTGTTTATTTACTTTTGTTATTAAATATCCCACATTGTCATATTAAATCTGCCATGAAAAGTGAAATATACAAAACTTGGCGCAAACATAATCTGAATGATGGAGCGATTAAATTTGTTTCTAAACATTGTTGTCTTATTACATTGCTTTCTCTTTTAACTCGAGTAGTATGTCTAATTCCAAATTATCATCACTCTTATTATGCTGAGCCACCAATGAATTTCGTTTGTCGTTTTGTAAAAGATCCCTTTTTGTGTTCATCTAAACTTTTATTTCAATTCCTTGAGGTTTCCGCTGTACTACTTGTGATAATTATCACAAATGATAAAGTAAATTCCTCCTTCAGATTTAAGCTTATTCTTTCCTGATATATAAAAATTTATACAAGGTTTTTCAATATAGATGTTCTATTGTATGCTGAATGCGTCCGAAGATGTTTTCTGGTGTTTGTTCATTTGGTAAGACTTTGATGAGCGGGTCAGTAAGAAAATTATTTAGCCCTACATTGTATGTATACACATATATAATACACACGAAGATAAATATATGAAATAGAGTGAACATCCAGATTGTGGAGTCAAATTAATTTCTCACACGAGGAAATGGCTATATAACCTCCATGTAACAACTACCATGTTGTAGTTTCTAAAATGGTTGTTTTAGGTTGCTGTCGCAAAGATTTATTAGTAAACTTTGTATATATTACAGAGTTATTTATATTTAAAATCTACCATTACAGAATATTAATGGCCAATCAAAGTAATGTAACTTCACACTTTCAGTCAATACACTTTTGACTAAAACATTACTTTAGCATTATATATATATATTTATATATATATATGTGTGTGTGTGTGTGTGTGTGTGTGTGTGTGTGTGTGTGTGTGCGTGTGTGTACTCAGGTACTCCCATCCTCAACTTCTTTGGAATTCATGCTCACATAAACATTTACGTAGAAACGCACGCATTGATCTCGCTACTCACTGATATATGTCTAACTTTAAGAATTTTCAGCTGAGAAAATCCTAATGATTATTTTGCCTTCTGCCAAATTTTAAGGATGGGTTGTTTTCCTTTAATTAAAACAAAAGTAAATTTTACAACATATAAAAACACCGCGAACCCAAATTGTTTTCCATTTTAATTTGTTTATCAGTTTTTGCAAGTAATTAATGTAATTTGGTGACGAGGCCTTGAATGCCACACCGATTAACGCTGGAAGACGCAAGAAACATGTAATTAAGCACCGAATAAATATTTGCTTTTTTTTTCCTAATTTAAAATGAAAATATTTATTCGATTTTAAAACAACACGTTATTGTAATGTTCGTCTTACGTTTAGTTTTGTTAAGTTTCACGTTGATTTTTCACTTATTTTTTAAAGTAATTTAGTAATAATAAACCGCGTTTAATTTAAATTCTATTATATGTTTATTCGAAAACTTTTAAACAAATTGTAATCATAATTAAATGATTCTTCTATTTCCACGTACTGTGTCCCTTCACGACGTGGGCGATCAAGGTTTTATAACTCTTAATCAATGTTTGGTTTTTTCCTATCCAGTCTACTCCCTTTCCCGCGGAACATTTACAAAAGCTTCTTAAGCATGTTACTATCTGTTTCCCTATTGATTTTAATATGTCCTGTGAGTTTCAAATATACCAAGACTTTTGTACTCTTTATATAACCCAGAAATGTTATCTGCATCTTTTTGAGTCTATGAGTATCTTTTGTCAATATTTTCCATAAAACTTCCTCGTTGCTTACATACTCCATCCAGGGTATTCTCAGCATCCTTCTGTAGTAGCACATCTCTGTTACCCCAAGTATTCTCTTCAGCTGTATGGAAATTGTTCGGTATTCCCTGCCAGACAGGAAGATTGATATTACATAGGATTTCAGCACTATGTCCTTTAATTATACCTTTTTCCCAATACTTTAGTGTTTGGAAAGAATGTTATTCAATACAAATGCGCCTTCGGATTTCGGTGTCATATTTTACTTTCTCTATTAAAACACTTCCTATATATGTAAACTTTCTATTGTTTACAGCTTGCGCTGTTTCCTTATGCTCATTCTTGGATGGTGTTTTACCTCTTTCTCCAACATTTCTCATGTAAATAAAGAATCTATTATACCGGATGTAACTGCAAAATTGTCCAAATTGTGTAAAAGCAAAATTGTCCATTTTTTAGATTAAGCTTTGAACCGTTGTATCTTAGAAATGATTAAAGATATCTTACTGGAATTCTTCGAAATTTTATAACACTATTCAGCTCTACGAGTATTAAGAATATATCATTACATGAAGTCAATCATAAACGAAAATGACATGTTCATCATTAATTAACCATAGCTAAGGATCGGGAACTCATGAAGGATTGAAAAGAAGTTCATATATATATATATATATATATATATAATTGCAGCATCATATTCCAACTTATTCATGATGATTTTAGCCCTCTCTAACCTTCTAACTTTCTGTTCTGGTGTTTCACGTACGATTTCATTTTCATGACTTTTTTCACTTCTATATGGACAATCATAGCTAAAACTCTTCTTTCACGTGCTAAACGTCCTATTGATTGAGTTGGATCTTTTCTAATTGATCTCTTTAGCGCTAAGTTGAAATGATGATCCATTTTACTGTTTTGACCTCCTGATCTAGTTTTCCTCTCTCCTCTTCCCTCTTTTTGAAATTTATCGTTCAGTTGACGGTTCTTGAATGAACTTTGAAGATGGAAGCCAGAGTATGAATGCTGGCACCATTGCTGAAGGCCTGAATGGTCTTTTTTTCTCTCAGCTTTGCTCATTTGGCACGACACAGTGGAGCTGACACAGAACAATTTTAACTCGTTCTCTTTCTAGCTGTATAACTTGAAGGGGTTTTCAGTAATTCTTGCGACAAATACTGTCAAGATAGCTAAAAGTTTTA
>CAHIKZ030000014.1:2352500-2372500 GCA_903632075.3 Acanthosepion pharaonis | reverse complement strand
TATATATATATATATATATATATATATATATATATGTTCGTGCATGCATTGAATATTGTTGGCATAGTCAAGTTCCCCTGCTGTGCATCTCGAGATCCTCGGCAAAATCCAAGGAAGTATCTTCTTTGGATTTTGTCGAAGTAGTCCATCCTGACTTAGTATCTCGACTCCAGTCACTTTCTCACAGACATGACGTGGCTTCCCTCTGTCTTTTATACAAATATTTCCATGGCAGTCGTGTTACTAGGTTGGCATCTAGGTCACAACATTTTCCCTGTTGAAACAGTTAAATGAAACCGCCTATTCTATCCCAACAGCTTCTTCTTTCGAACTTTCCGAAAGGGGAAACTACCTTCCTCTTACTTGCTTCCCTGATAACATCAATCTTCAAAAAATGTAAATGCAATGTCAATCGTTATCGTCTGTCTTCATAATTCTTCTTTTATTGTTCTTGCACCTAAATATTTTTCCTTTTTTATATTATATATCACTCAGTAACCTCTTTTTTCGTAGTGGTTTTATTGCTTTGCTTGGTTTGAAATTATTAAATAACCCCCCCACACACACACGCACACACATTCACACACACACACGCACACACACACACACTCACACACAGACACACACATATATATATATATATATATATGTATAAGTATTATAGGTTTATGAATGTGTTTTCTACGTATGTTTCTTCTTTCGGTAAATATTAGGGGCTACACATTCTTAATGCTTTCACAAAGATACCTATAATAATTTCAGATTTAATTTTAGAAGCGTGGTTTGAGTAGAAATTGAGCAGGTCATTTTCGTTTTTAGCCTTTTTGTAAACGTCAAAATTGAGTTCTTTGTTATCTTATCAACAAATAATATATATATATATATATATATATATATATATATATATATATATATATATATATATTAGAGAAAAATGCGAGTAATATGTTTAACGATTTTGTGTGAATGAATGCGAAGACATAGGCAAAGTACTAAAATTACTTATATCGGTAAGATATAGGAATTTGTAAAGAGACACGACCTCCCACGTCTTGGAAAAATATGCAAAATAAACGGAAGAAAAGGTGAAAAAATGGTGAATATAAAAATTCGATATTGAAGACGGCTCTTTCTTTTCCAAAAGAATGCCTGTGAAATTACCATAACACCTGCTTGCATCTCATCTTGTTAAATTTTGCTCTCCCTCTCATTTTCTCTCTTTCTTAATCGGTTTAAAATATCACTGAACTATTAATCATCTTATTATTTTAAAAAATATCTTGGAAATGTTGACACTCACAGGACATGTTAAAGGCATAAATGACAGATAATAGCAGCGCATAACGAGCCTACTGAGATTAAAGTGTAAAAAGAAGAACAGGGATTAAGAGATATAACAAAACGACAGTTTTATTAAGTGTTAACAAATACATGAAATTGTGGAGAACTACTGTCGCCAACGTCCTATAAAGACAAAGTACAAAGAAGAAGTAGAAGTCAATGCCAATTCCATAAATCTTATAAGATAGCAGATCGTCGAGATGACCGTTTCTCCGGACGATCTTCATCTTCTACGCGAGAAACTTTTATGTCCTTACATAACGTGAGCGATCTTGGATCTCGAAAATTTCCTAATTTTTATAGCTGTAAGCAATAATTTTCTCTTTACCGACTCTACCAATTCTTGTTCTGCCATTCATTTAGACAACTAAGTTAGGTAGGTTGCTTGCTGTATTACTCTAGCTTTCAGTATGTCCTGTGTGTATCAAATTCTTCAAGCCTTCTTTCCTCATTATGTGTGCTGGAAATTTCAACTTTCTCTTTATGATTCTAAATACAAATGTCTATTTTGCTCCTATGTTCCAGCCATGATATTCTGAGCTTCTACCTGTATAACATCACTGTTAAACTTACTTTAATCTTCTGATGTCTCCAATTCATTACTCTTTTTATAAATGATGTCTATTGTTCTCCTTTAGTACGTTGTTTTGGGGTTCCTGCAGTTTCCCTTCTACGTCTGCCATCAACATCTGCGTATATTATTTTGTTAAAATCGTGTTCACCAATTATAAATCCTAGTACGATATCTAATTTTAAGTTTAAGCGGTCTTTTTGTTTCCAGCTTCCATCAAACATACTCTTTATTTACACTATTTACATGCGGACTATTTTCCTCAGCTTTGTTGATGTTATCACATTTTGGCCGCTATCATCACCGGCCTTCATCAAATGTATATCGATCCGGTAACCTACAGGGATTTCCGAACTGAGCCTTTTATTTAATCTACGGGGGTTGACTGTTCTCTTTCCACTGCCAATGTATAGGGATATCTCGTCAAGTCCTTATTTCGTTATTGCTCAATTATTGCTCCTCTCACTGGACGATAGCCGAGTGGATGAACTTATTGTTAGACATTTTCATGACGGTCGTCCTCGAGTATTGAATCCAGAGGTTGGCAGTGAATATTTCGGAGACAGTAGGAAAGCGTAGTGAAGGTTCGCAGTGGATATCACAGCAGAGTGTAGTTCATCCTTCTCCTGGTCGCCTTTTGTCCTTCTGGTAGGAGGAAACAAGATGGCCGCCTTTATACACTATGAATACAGTGTTGGGCGGCTTCTGATTGGTCAACCTTCTATTAGTCGACTATAAAGGGAAATAAGTCATTCTGACTCGCTCACTAGTCATAAGTATATATATACCCAAAAAACCGTAACACTTATTAGTTCGTGAATTTGGTGACACATTAATCCCTAGGCCGGGCAGTGTGTACCTAGATTTAGGGTACTTGGACTCATACCATTTGTTCATATTCCTTACCGACATATCACATTAAAAGCACTGGTTCTGTACGATCCCTAAATTTAAGCAACGTTGAGCTTGTTCAGTACGTCCATGGGTGAACATTTGTGAATACCAAGTACAGTGAGCTTGGATTTCCGAGTGGTTAATGGATAATGGCTCGGAATTGTTAATTGGAGAGCTAAGTTCCGATTCCCGTTGGGTTCTTATATCCGCATACGCTCTAATACTCTTGAGAAAGGTATGAATCCACCTCTTGTCCCTCCAGCTGTGAGTTAATTAGTTGCACTTGTACTACAAAACCATTATTATCTACAAAAACATTCTAACATAATTCTCATAATCTAAAAGCACTTTATAAAATTAAATAATCTGAAACGTGTTCATAAGCCGTAGGTAATGAATCAATTAATCAAACTTTGTTAATATGATCCGTCCATGGTATTTTCGTATTCTCGAAGGCGTTAGTTAGATCCAGTGACAGGGCCCAAAGAGTATGAGTTCATTACGTGGTTAAGACGGTGGAGAACTTGGAGAGAGGAATAACAGAAGATAACTGACATCCATTAGACATGGCACGTGGAACTAGAACTGTCTACCCCAGCGAGCGAAATAAAGGGTTCAGTTCGACATTCCACCCATCTGAAGAAGGCCGAATCGTACAACGACCGAAACGTTGAGAAAAATATGTCAACAGAGATGAGGATGATTGTCCAAGCAATGTAAATAGTATTTGTCTATCCGTTGGGAAAGTTAGGAAATTATCTATTATTCACTGCCATATAGGAAGATTAAAGCTCCATACCAGTTCAACACTCTTTGTTTCTAAGGAAAATCAATTTAAAATAAGCGCACATCGTGACGTTCTTTATTTTTGCTTCTTTCACCCACAGCAGTCGAAGCCAAAACAAACAAATCTTTAAAAGTAGCTCGGCAGTAAATCAAGAAAATACAAACCCATTACGTTTATCTCTTTGCACTTAGCCTGACTACAACTACTGACGTCCAATGACCCGCATCTCTTAAATCCAAGCGCACACCAACCCTTGTGTTCAGTTACCGATTTCTACAATTCATGACCACTAATTTGTCTTTTCAAAAACTCTATTCTTTTTAACTCTTCTTTTTTCTTTCTCTTGGTCTTGGCCCTGAATCTGTCAATATATTGCTTCTTGTTTTTATTAACTACTTACACTTTGATGCTTCTACACCATATATACAAATGCCATCTTCTGATATATCTACAGTGTTAATTACCCACCACATTACGCATAGGAAATGATGGAACGTAAGCAAAACCTATCTCGAGTAAAGTCCTGTGCCAATCTAATATATAAAAGTCGTGGAAAAATTTTCATGATGTATATTTTCATATGCATAAATGGTGCTCAACAAAAACAACGATAACAATAATAACAATAATAATAATAACAATATCTCCATGACGCAACAGAAATTACTCCCACGCCTCTTTTATCCTAAAGCGGTGAAAAATATATACAATTTTTGTATCTGAGTTAAGGTGGGCTACTGTAAATATCCGATTCAGTAGCACAGAATTGCTTGTCGTTTGCCTGATCAAAATCAGTTCCGCATGTCCTGATGAACTTTGAACTATGGGCGAGAGTAGTGAAGGATCATCATGAGCATGTGTAGATGTTGTTGCTTCTATTTTTTTAATTTCAAGGATGAGGTAAGCAAGATCATTTGGGAGTTAAACCTAGATACATGGGGACGTCATCAAAAGGCCACCGTCTGAATGGACTGGGTTATTTGACCATAAAGGTATTTCTAACTGTACCTCACCTGCAGAATTATGCTATGGTGCAATCCAACCTGTCACCATATTGTGCACAAATAGATGGGACGCATATGCTTTATGATAGACACAATGGGCTTCATATATATGTACATAAGCACTACATTGCTGATGTACTTCTCAAATAATTAATTTATCAGTAAATATTACATTTATTATTATTATTACTATTATTATTATTATTATAAATAAATGTAATATTTTCTTTTTAAGCACTACATCAGACCTCTAAGTTGGTTAGTTAATATCTGCAGACATCTACTCAAGCATATTTGTTTTTCGTTGACATTTACAGATCCAACCACGATTTATACTGCAAGAATACTGATCATCGCTGAGATAGAGTTTCTGGGAGAGAAAACATATCAGGGAGATATCCCGAAAAAGTACAATTTGAGTAGTCTTCAACGGGGAATTCCATTGTCATTTCATTTCCATTTATTGTTCTTTTCCGAAGCCAAATGTCGTCTAAAAGAATATTAACATCATTAAGAAGAAATAATGAGTGAATATTTACGAAGATGAAATGAATGTTATACATTTATCAATAATGATGTCAGAAATCTTTGTAGCTTTTTTACAAATGCAAATAACGTTACAATATAGTGTAAACGAATTAAGAAAAATATTAGCGCCTCTGCCACTTTCACGCTTAAGTGTTCACGAGAATAATTATGAAATCATGAAACACATATTATGTAGGGCCGTGGATACAGAGGTTTTAAAATCCCCAAAACTACTTTCATGACAAAGCAATACAATAATAGTACTGCACTTTTATACCTTTAAAGGAAATGGTAAAAATATTATAACTGTGGAAGGGGAAAATATTAGGAAAACCTTGGTATGAAAAGCTAAGTTATTAATTTTAAAATTCATAATATCAAAATAAAATGGAAGCTAAAGAATGATAAGGATTGCAAAACATGATGAAACTGAAAAACGTGTAATCTCTGCTGAGAATTTTATTTCAAGTCTACCATTCAACCTTGCTTTGAATATTGACATCACATCTGGTTTGGTCTCCTGGTATATATTTAGAGATATTTAGAGATTCTTGAAAAAATCCGAAGAAAAATCTGCAATGTTATTTGTAATAAGCTGGCATCTTGGCTTCCGTTCCTTTCCCACCTCATAATAATTGACAATGGTTAGATCTAGAAACCTCAACAGAATGCGGAAAGTACTGGACGGCCGTATCTTCCTAATTTTGGGACTCATCAGCAGTGCGCATCCATTACCGAGAATTGAACTCGGACGGTTACGATAAAAAAACAAGCATCATACCATTATTAAATATACATGCTACCTTACCTCGATGGTACAACTCTGAGTTTCATGTTAAATACAATCTTCTGTTATTTATAATGGTGACGAACTCTTCGTTACGATTTTCGAAAATTCGGGGTTTCGCTGAAGTAACGTTATATATATATATATATATATATATTATATAACGAATATATAATATATATATATATATATATATATATATATATATATATATATATATATATATATATATATATTATTTAAGCGAATATATATATATATATATATATATATATATATATATATATATATATATATATATATAAAAATTGATCATAGAAGTCAACACTTAGAGGCGACAATCTGTTTCATAGATGCAATCGTCAGGCCACGAGTGCTGTTATTTTTCCCGGCTATTGATATATATATATACGGGTCAGTGGTGCATTGTGGGTAGTCTATTTTGGCGGTTATTTTACCGGAAGTCGTTTATTTGTTTATTTATTTATTTGGGTTAAATTATTTTGCTTGTTTTTAATTATTTTTATTTTTATTTTTTTATCTTATTTATTTATTTATTTTTATTTTAATTTTAATCGATGTTTTTATTAACGTAGTAAAAATTTGTTTATATAGCTTATTTAATAGTTTTGTTTTGGTTTGAGAAGATAAAGCTATTTATTCAATTTTGGGGTTCATTGTTGTAGTTTATTCTGACTATTATTTTGGCGGTAACAGTTTTTAATTTCTTTATTACTTCATGTATTTATTTGGATTGATTATCTTTATTTGTTTTTTTTTCTAACGGTTAGTTTATCGGGATCAGTTTGTTACTTTATTTATTTGGATGAATTTAGGTCAGTTTATTTTACTTGTTATTTATTTGCTATTCTGTATATTTTCTCTGTCAATATGTTCTCCCAGCACGTCTTACAGGAGCTGTCTACAGGGACTACTTTGAACACACTTCCAGACCTGCTAATGGGAAGACGCGTGTGGTTTATACATGATGGGGCTCCAGGATATTTTAGTCACATTGTTCGCGACAGACTGGCTAACATCTACCATGAAAGGTGTAGAAGAAAGAGAAGACCAGTTCCATGGACTGCACGTTCCTCCAAACTTAATCTTTTGGATTTTTATCTATGGGTCCACTACTGATGTATGCAACAGACATTAATTAAACAGAGGTGCTTCATCAACGTGTCATGGGGGCCTCCAAAAGCTTTCGACACCTTATAGGAATATTCGAAAGAGTCAGTTAGTCAATGACCCGTTAAAGGCATGGTGTGTAGAAGAAAGTGGAGAACATTTTGAACATTTGATATGAGTTGCTATGTTCAGGTACAACAATGGCCTTTGTCAAATATGTTTATATAGATTTATTAACTTCTTTTGGTGTCAGGAACACGCCCGCTAAAATTGTATGTGTATTTTCGTTACACCCTGTATACTGAAAAATATCGCACAAAATCACACGCATACACACACACACACACACACACACACACACACACACACACATATATATATATATATAGATAGATAGATAAAGAGAGAGACAGAATCATATATATATATATATATATATATATATATATATATATATATATATATATATATAATTTTTAGTTTATTGGAGACCGCTCAGAATCAGTGATAGAACTAACATATTTCGTTGCGTTGATGTGAGTTTCACGCCCTTTGCGATCGTCTGACAAATATATATATATATATATATATATATATATATATATATATATATATATATATATATAAGAACAAGTCAACACTTAGAAGAGTCTGTTTCATGCAAGATGCAATCGTGGCCTGCCGATTGCATCTAGCATGAAACAGACTGTCGCCTCTAAGTGTTGACATTTATGTTAACTTTTATATTTACACACGCTCTATCTCTGATATTGAGCACTTTATCCCATAAATATAGCACATCTTAAGACTATATTTTTCATATATATATATATATATATATATATATATATATATATATATAAATTCTATTTTAAATAATTCATGATCTTTTGGTAATTGTATATTATTTAGTGGAAATATTCATTGACCGACAAAAAAAGAATTCCGATTTAAAGATTTCATTTCATCTTCTTGACAATCGAGGAAAAGCATCGGGAACATTTTTCTCCCAAAGGATCAGGTTACTTATTATAGAGATTGTTTCAATTTTCATTTCCCCAATTCCCAACCTCTTTTGCTCCGGTTCTTTTTTTTAGTATCTTCCCGGTGAACAACGCCCGGCAACATTCTCGACAAGAGCCAAAAAAAAAAAGCATTAAATGAAAACTAAGGAACTCCTTTATCGATTTCCTTGGGAAAAAAAGAAAAGAAATTTAAATTAAAAAAAGACAAAACAATGCTTAAAAGGTAAGCGTCTTTTTCTTGTAGTTCCTTAATCATGACCTGTTTCCCTGCTGGCATGTGGTTTACGGCAGAGAAACGCCGCACCCAATAGCCATGTTATCACCGAGAGATTGATGTGTTGCCTTCCCCTGAAGAGAGGATATTTGTTGAGTGATGAGATAAAAGTGTCAAAGATTTCCACGAGAGGGCGCTAAGAATAATGAAAAGCAACAGACAAATTTGTGCAGTAGCAAAAAGGATGAGAATAAAGAAATGCAAGGAAAGGTTGTTTAGTTTGCGATGCAAGGGAAAAAGAAAAAGTTGAATGTGAATAGAGGGATAAACAGAAGTAGCAGATAAAAGGTGTGTGGTAATAGAATTGTTAGTTAGAGGGAAATGAAAGGTTATTGCGTGGAAAACGAGAAATACAAAGAAAACCTTTATTATTTTCTCCTAAGGTGTTTGAGATAAAGAGACAGAGAAATATAAGACTGAGAATGGATGTGTAAAATGAAAAAATTACACATATATATATATATATATATATATATATATATATATATATAATATTACATTACTTCGAAAAATGCGTTCGATTAGGTCAATTCCAGAAGAAACGGCATTCAAAAAAATCATTGCAAATAAAGAGATAATATGAGAAGATATGGCAATAGTAGTTATTTTTAATAAAATGAAATCGTTCTCTCGTACAAATCTGTGCTCACAGATTCATAATTCTCTATATGTCCAATCCTCAACAGATTGTTTGTGATCTGTTAGATAAGATGTTTTATTTTTAAAACCACTTTCATAGAGAAGATTTTCATACAGTTTTTTTTTATTTTTATTTTTATTAAAGATATTTCTGTTGGACGATAATCGAGTAATCATAATGCCGACAGTTCTGGGTATCTGTTTCACAATGGAATTGCGGTGGTTAGAGTTAACATTAATATAGGTGGGGTTTCATTGTCTTTATGGTATGGTTTAAATGTTTTATAATTAAGATTAAGAGTAATGTCTAGATAATCAACTATTGTAAGGTTAGAAGATATCTCAATCCTAAACCCTAGTAATTTAAAGGCCTTCCTTTGTATCTTCGCTGTTAGTGCTAATTTTATAAAACCTCTTCATTTTAAGAGACTACTGCCTCATGCCTTTCGTCTGACTGAAACATTGAAATGGATACATTTTGTATAGTTTTTCGAAGTTTTTTTTTGTTTTGTTTTCGGGGGGTTTTTTTTTTTTTTTCGTTCTTTTTTTTTTTTTTTTGACTGTCACATTTAAATTGCTAATTGCGACAAAAACTCAGCCTATACCGGGTTGAATATGACTGACAAATTATTCCCTACATAAAGTAATTCTGGATGTTATTGTGTACTAATTATTTGCTTTTTTGTGGATTATTTTTAATAGTTTATATTACTAGGACCCACTTGGATTATATACCAACGGATTTATTACCTTTACTATATATATATATATATATATATATATGTGTGTGTGTGTGTGTGTATTATATATATATATATATATATATATATATATATATATATATATATTAAGCATTACGCACCGAGCAAGGCGTGAAGCCACTAGGGTGCAGGGGGTTGCAGAAGATTTGGAGCGAGAGCAGAGAGGAGAGATAGAAGAAAGAATTAGGAGAAGGATAGTGGGTAGATCAAGGTAACTGGAGATGTCGATTGACATTACATTTGAATAGTTGGAGATTATAGCTCTCAGGGAAACAGTAATTGTGAAGGGTGTTTCACAGGCGAGAGGTGCGAGGTATAAAGCTATTGGAGTAGAAGAGACGTTTACACTTAAAAGTTTCTACAGTATAAGGGTGGGACCGGGATTCCAGCCTCGTAGGGCGCTTGAATTCATGGAGTCTGGGAACCAGTGAAAGCAACTCGTCGGAGCAATTACCATGAAAGTATTTGTAGAAAAGACAGAGAAAGGCGACCTTGCTTCTGTGAGAGAGTGACTGTAGACGAGACGCCAGATCAGGGCCAATTATATTACAAATCCGTCTCTGGATCTTGTCAAGAACTCCGAGGTAAACAGAAGATGCACCAGACCATATATGGCAGCAATACGCCATGCCAGGCGAATGGTTGATTTGTATATTTGAAGTATCGATTCCGGGGAGAAAAATTTCCCGACGCGGCACAGAGAGCCAACTTTGCTCGCGGTGGAAGAAGCAATTGACTCAATGTATTTGTTCCATCTCAAGTCAGCAGTCAACGTGAGACCGAGATATATATACACATATGATGGAAACAGAACATCAGGCCAGCCATGTGCCTGAAGATTGAGTTTAATCATAAAACAGACTGCCGCGCGCTGTATGTTGACCACACACACGCATATATATATATATATATATATATATATATATATATATATATATATAATACTAATTTCTAATTGCTAGGGCTAATTCCAAGGAGGATATTAATCAAATGGAAGTAACAGAGTAGTATAATAATAAATCATGAAAAAAAAACTTAAAAATATATTTCGATTACAATTTAGTTGACGAACATTTTAATATTACTCTTTTATTTTTTTTAGAAGTTGAATCAATCCGTCCAGACAGAAAAAGAGGGAAGACAACAAAAGAAAAAGGGGAAAAAATATAACTAAAAAAGAAGACAAAAATAAAAATTTCAAACATATTTTTTTTTAATTAAGGGATGAAAAAAAGAGAGATAGAGGGAGAAGAGATAAAATAGAAAGACCTAGAAAAAATTTTCTCTTAAAAGGCTGAACCAATTAATATACCGGGTAAGGAGAGGTGATCAAAAATGTCAAATAGTCATTCATTTTAAAACATATCATTTTAATTCACAGTTTTTAAACTAAAAATAATAATAATAATGGGATGGTTACGAGCATCTGGATTAAAAAACTGAAGGCTTTATTCTTGAGCGCAAGACCAGAGTCTTTCACTAGGAATTTTCAGGCAAATATCATACATAATAATGTGGATCCAAAATGCAATACCAAGAAACAATAGACCATCTAATCTCAGGAAAAAAATTTAAAAATCGTCACGATAGAGTGGGGCAAACTTACACTGGACAATGTGCAAACACTTTGGAAAATGTGTAATAAACACTGGTATGAAATATCGGCCAGCGCCGGTTACAGAAATAAAGATGTCACCATTCTATGAGACAGAAAAATTGAAGCAAAATAGGCCGGACATTATTGTCAAAAACCAGAATTAACTAATTGATTTGTAACATAGCAAAAGGAATTTGAAAACTATCAAAATAGACCTGGAAATTGAAATAGAAAAAATGTGAAATTGAAAACAAGAATAATAAAAGTGGTAATAGGTGCACTTGGAATTATAAAAAATGGAACAAAACAACACATTGAAAGAATCCTGAAACCCCAGCTTAAGAGACATACAGAAAATTGTCTTATTAAGTACAGCACACACACTAAGGAGAACTTTGTTTATGTAACGCTAGCAACTTCATCGGAGATAAAAAAAAAAAAAAAAAATTAACATGAAATGTGGCTATAAAAACACACCACGACCTGCCTTAGGTCTTTCCGCAGACTTGGTATAGTGTCCAATAATAATAATAATAATAATAATAATAATAATAATAATATCCAACATAATTAAAATAAACTAAAATAAATAAAATACAAAATAAAAAATTAAATAAATAGTTAATTATAAAGAACAAATTTAGAATATAAAAAATATATAAGGATAAAAATAAAGAGGACAATTCTATTAATAATAGTAAAATATAAAAATAAATTAATTAATAATTTAAAATTATAAATGTTGTAAAGACAGTCACATGAATAGCCATATAAAAATGTGAATACGCGTATACACATATGTTAGTACCCATACAAAAAAATCAATACTTCAATTGTATATTCCCCAAAGTCAATGTTTTCAGTGAAATTTAAATAAGTTCGTTTATTTGATTTAATAATTGGTCAGTTTTTTTTTTCTTTTTTTTTTTTTATAATCATTATAATCTTCTCTTGTATGCATAGAATGCATCCCTCCCGGAATTTGTTATATGTACACACATTCAGAGTTTCATACATTTTTCTGATCCGATCCTCAACAGATCATTAGTCAGCTGACATTTTACATATTTATCTCATTTTATATATAAAAGTAGTTATTTCAAGGCGTATTTTAGTAATAGTTGTTTATTTGATTAGTTAAAAAAAATGATCAATAAATTAAGAATATTAATAAAATTAGAATAAATATATTAATAAAATAAATATTTGAATTTCCAATGTATTAAACAAAGTTTTTCCTTTCCTTTTTCTTTTTCCTTTGTTCTTTCCGTTATTGTCTTCATTGTCAACTAGAGAGTGAGCCAATAGCTGGCTGCCACGAATAGGCAGGAAGATTCTATTGGCCAGCGTGAGAGCCAACAGCTGACTGACACGAATGTTAACTAGCATGGTAGCATGCAAAAAACATCGATAGCTGCATTCGTCACAAGTGGGAAAAATTTAAATCTGCATAGCACTTTACTCCAATTGACTCATTCGCTTGCTTAAACTCAACGTTGATTCTGATTCCGCAGAACTGGGTTGGTGTGAAAAAGTATTTGTTGTTCACATTCTTTTTTCATTCGGTTTTTTCAGTTACGAGTCCTTTTTTAAAGCTGATCGTTTTGTGTTCATTTTGTTTATTTTTTTTTCCTAACAGATTAAATGTTTAGTATAGAGCTTATAAAAAATTCGCAGTGTGAGATAGGCAAGAAGTAAGGCATGTAGCAACATCAGCACGGCAAAGGGCACACCTTTAAAGTCAGCGAAGGGCAAAACTATCTTAAGTCAAGTGATAGCCATTGTTGTATGAGTCGTACGAGTTTTGAATCAAGCACGGGCAACGCCGGGCCATGCTGCTAGTAAAATCATATAATAAAAGTTTTGAGGTCATGTATAGAATATACAGATGACTTGTAATTGTGCTGATGACATTTATTTCTCGATATATTAATTTACTCTATAAATATTTAGAAATAAATGAAAAATATTAAAAATTGTACAAAAGTATCATTAAACCTCTCTGATGCTTGTTGACACAATCCCATTACATGCATATTATACCTGGGTTAGCGGTGACGGACTAATTCTTACTTGGCGATCATTATGTTTTACAACCAGGTCATTGGAACTGAGCACGGGTATTAAGTGAGAAACCAATGTATTTCTATATATTTAAGTTATATCGCCATTTAAACTTATTTTATGACTTTTTATGGCATCTAACTGACTTTATACATTGTGACAGCTATAAGATTAACGAACATTGCTAAATGCTAAAATCCGATATTTCGCATTATTGATTCAACATTCTAAATCAGTGTTTCCCAAACATTTGGGAGGGTGCCACCCCCTTTCGTACCATTATCAACCCAAATATATAGTCAATCATTGATTGGATTATCTTCGTGCTAGTACTGGATGTAATCTCTTTCCTGTCAATCACAGTGACAATCCTCGCCAGGACACTTCTCAATTACTTCCTTGTCAAAGGACATCGTCTCCGAAAATCAGTGTGGTTTCATAGCCAACGGAGTAAACCGATGTGATTTTCTCCTTGAAACAAATTCACGAAAAGTCCAGAGAACAGCACAACCTCTGTGAATGATTTTATACGCCCATGAAAAAGCGTTTTTGAGCTTTCCATGACAAGCAATGTGGCAGGTCCACAGACGCTATGGATGCACCGAGAATTTCACGGCGCTCATCCGCAGTCTACAAGTGGGAATGATGAGTCATGTCCAACATCAAATCGGCCTTTCGAATCCCTTCCCCATCACAGTAAGATGAAATCAAAGGTGTGGACTTACTCCTATCCTCGTCTCCATCTACTTGGTAGCAATGTTTCATGAGATTACAGATGATACCTGACACAGCACCGATGGCAGCCGTTTTAACATAGCTAGCCTCAGGTCCAAGACTCGAACCGCAAATGCACAAATCACAGAATTCCAATAGGCCGATGACAACTTCACTTTGGCCTATGAAATAAAGATCTCCAGAACTCAATGAACAATTTCTCCGGGGCGTTCATGCGTTACGAACTTACCACCAACGTGGCAAATACTGAATTCCTGCTCCAACTACAAACAGGACATCAACCACGACCTGGTGTCAAAATCTCCACTAACGGAATGCACCTGGAAAATGTTGAACAATTTACATACCTTGATAGCGTACTAGAATCCAATGTATCCTCTGACAATGACGTCGATAACCGAATCAATACCGCCCAGGCAGCATGGGGGAAACTATTCGAAAATCCTGGGCTGACGCATATCACCAAGCTCATGGTCTACTGAGCAATTGTAATCTCGACTCTTCTGTACTCCTGTGAGACCTGAGTACTCTACCAGAGAGACCTCCACTAACGGGAAATATTCCATCAAACGAAACTTTGTCAAATCTTGCAGAAAACGTGCCTTGACCGGATCAGGAAGAACTGGAAGTTCTCCTCCACGTAAAGATGGAAAGTCTAGAAACCATCACGGCTAGTCACCTTGCCCGATTGTCAGATATCCGCCTTCACAAACAAACCCACTTCTTATAGCTCGCATATGGCAAGAGACCACGTGGAGCCCGACTGATTCAAGGATCAACACAAAAACATCTTGCTGATGACAGAAATCGATCTGTCAATTGTGAGACGGAAGTTACAGAAAGAACCAATTGGAGAAGAGCATTCCACGAAAAAAAAAGACGAAGAGAAACCAGATCTCTCCCCATCCTCTGCACCCTTTTAACCTACAATGCTGTAACTGTTGATGTCTCTTCAGATCCAACATAGGTTAGAAATATTCGCCAAACAATTCCGCAAACGATGATTATTGCATATATTAGATTTTCTCATAATGTTTTTATATAAATCGGCTATACTGTAAAGTAAAGGAAAGATACACTTCAGTTTCAACGTGTGTATATGATGTAGGTTATAGTTCACTACCCAGCGAAACATTCCGCCGCTCACGTTGAGAATAACTGATCTTAATGGAAAATACCAATAATATTTTCATATATTATAGGTTATAGGTTATAGGTTATTATAGGTTATAGTTCACTACTCAGCGAAACCTTCCGCCGCTCACGTTGAGAATAACATCTTAATATACCAATAATATTTTCATATATTATAGGTTATAGGTTATAGGTTATAGGTTATAGTTCACTACCCAGCGAAACCTTCCGCCGCTCACGTTGAGAATAACTGATCTTAATGGAAAATACCAATAATATTTTCATATATTATAGGTTATAGGTTATAGGTTATTATAGGTTATAGTTCACTACCCAGCGAAACCTTCCGCCGCTCACGTTGAGAATAACTGATCTTAATGGAAAATACCAATAATATTTTCATATGTTATAGGTTATAGGTTATTATAGGTTATAGTTCACTACCCAGCGAAACCTTCCGCCGCTCACGTTGAGAATAACTGATCTTAATGGAAAATACCAATAATATTTTCATATATTATAGGTTATAGGTTATAGGTTATTATAGGTTATAGTTCACTAGCCAACGAAACCTTCCGCCGCTCACGTTTAATGGAAAATAAATAATATTTTCATGATCTTATATTATTATAGAAAATTCCGCCGCTCACCATCTTAATGGAAAATACCAATAATATTTTCATATATTAAGCATTTTTTATTTTAACACTTTTTAAAGAAATCCGTCTGAAATATAAAATAAATTAAACAGTTTTTCTGGGGAAGATTTTGTGAATTCCCAAGTATAACAAAAACAATCTGAGAACTTTGAGGGAAGTTGAGATGGATACCTACAAAATTTTAATTAAGAATATTCACCGTCATAGGACTCATGAGTTAGACGTCATGCTCGAAATATCAACTCAAAAGCTGAAAATCATTTGTTCCATATTAAACTTATTAAAAATGAAGACGTGATTTTATTTTAAACCGTAATAAAAATATCCATATTAATCCGCACTATATTAGGGCTGCAATAAATTCAGTTATTACCACCATAAGCTCTTCTATTGATTGTAGAAATCAAAATAATCCTATATTAATTATAGGTCTGTAAATAAAATCCAAATGAACGATGTTCATTATAGGTTTAAAAATGTCGGTATTATAGTTTTATAAATAATCCGCTATTAATTGTATATTTCTATGTATAATACATCAATACTAATCGTTTATTTTTTGGGGATTGTACAATTTACTTGAGCGATATTATTGAATAAATGATTATTATTCAACTATTGATTATACTATAGAACCAATGTCCCATATTAAATGCTAAATTTGCATATATATTTCACAACAAAATATACGAAATAATATAGTACAGTGTGCAGACGCCTGTTAGTTGATTTGACCTCTCAAATTGATATTTAACGCAAAATACCACAAAATATGAAACAATAAGAAGAAATACAAAACAGTTTTTTATAACAAAAAGAAATTTCATTTTATATTGGTGTATGTAATGATATACAAGCATAATTATTAGGGGATGCTTCCCTTTGACTGGAATTAAAGTCTTTACTAAAGAAATATTTTTATCTGAGCTCATAGTAAGTTGAATGAACTTGTCGCTCAAAATGTTCATTGTGAGAGATTTGAAAGAATTATGTAAAGCTTAAAATATGTTGATAAACGTTTAGCTTGAAATAGTTGGAGTAAATGTTCCGTAATGTCTGTAATTAAGTTTCTGTTACTTGTAGTTGAATATTCGTAATATGTTGATGATTGTAATGTTCTGTAATGTTCGTAATTAAGTTTCGTACGTACGTGTATGTGCGCGTCTGTGAATATGTTTTCATAGTGTCCACACGAACTGGGGTCGGAACGCGATTTCTTAAACAGCTACAGAATGAACTTGTCACTGGGATTTATAATCAACGTAATCACATGATAGGCTCCGGAAAGCATTTCTGAATCTTTGCAGAAAAAAATGGTTTTGAATAATTTGTACGCATTGTACGGACATAGGCGAAAACATGATTTTAATATGAGAGGTGAGTAAAATATCAACTTTTTGCACAGATTTGCACAAAATTTGACATTGATAGAAAAGTAGTAGTAGCAGGATGCTATTATATATATATATATATATATATATATATATATATATATATATATATATATATATAAGTTTTTTATATATAAGTATTATGCCTCTTCTTTTCAACTAATATGTTTATTAATCTATTGTATCAATAATTGTATGTCTATTTCTACTTATAGATATTTGTATGCGTGAATTTGATCGTGCATGTGAGATAATTTTATACATTTTATTCATTTCGATATGGTTTTCAACTTAAAATAGAAGAAAAGTAAAGTGAAATATTGTAACTCAAATTTCCTCTGTTCAGTAATGATTTTTCATCTTCAATTATTCTGTCACTTGTTTTTAAGATTACAGCCTTCTTAACTCATAACGCGCAAATAATAAATTCATTTCTTTTTTTAACCAATCACAAATGTCAAAAAAATTTTCTAAGATCTCATTCTAATCACAGTTTATAATTTCATTATACTTGTCTGTCTCTTGCCTATTTCATTGTTTTTTTCAGTTCTTTTTGCTTAGGCTCGAATCCTAAATAAATATCTCGTTAAGGATTTATTCGATACATTTTTTGATATTAATAGAGTTCCAGTTTGTTTAATCGTTTCAGAGTGATGTGGATATTGTAGCGGACCACCATCGTCTCTCCTTGGTGAGATGGGAGTTCCACTCGAGCGGCGTCTTTCCACGAACCACTGTCTTGTGGAACAAACTCCAAAGAGATTGCTCCCCCGATTCCTACAAATTTAACCTGTTCAGTTAACCCTAAACCGTTATCTTTCACACATATTCGCATAAACTGCGCCTCTTAATATGTAACCCTCTACTTCGAGTAGCCATCGCGCCTTGTACAAGGGGGAGCATCATTGTAACATACACGTATAATATGAGCGTCTACCTGCAAAAATGTAGAAATAAAAGGTCTAGAACATCATTTTTTTCAAACTGATCTATTAATAGAAAACAGTCGTCTTATTTTCTCTCTAGAGATTAGTGTACCGACAAGGAAAAGGCTATGCTGATGATATAGGTGTTCATTGTTGGTAGACGAATGACCTTGAACAAAAATAATCATTTTTAACTAGAATTCCACAAATTTACTAACTTTTGGTATACTATTTTAGAGACATGCACTTGTTTAAAAGAAACAAGACAACTTTAAAGTAAATATCAAGTTAAGGTAACAGTATCTGTCTCCGATTTCCTTTATTCAGTTATTTAACATCTTATGAGGTTCGAGAAGAATCAAATCGAGCAGTTTTAATATTTGGTATCCTTCTTTAATGGATATTTTACAAATGGCATGAGCACAAATGTATATCTATGTTTGATAGACTACGAAAAACATTTTATAAATACGACAGAAAGATCTATTTGAATTGATAAGAAAACTTGGAGAAAGATATTCGTATAACCCGGAGCATTTGCTAGCAGTACTCCGACGACTGCATACGGATAAATAGAAAGTGGTTTAATGCAAGAATGAATTTTCACACCAGACTTCTGCAGCATTTACAGCAAGGCGATTTTTTAAAGGACAAGAAATCCGAACAGGATTTAATAATGGCGAATAAAATAAGATACTAAGATGGCATTGCACTGAAGGCAAACACAGAATGAAATCTCCAAAATGGACTAGCAGTAAAGAAAAGCGAAAAGAAATGACTAACTCTCAACTGTAAATACGTTTATGCTCGTTAGCGTCAAGGAGAGACTAAGATGAGAGGTATAAATTAAAAAGGTTAGAATCAAACAGGTATAGAAATGTGGTCATCTTGAAAATTTTATAACAGACTATGAAAAATGTGATACAGAATTCAGAAGGCGCATTGGAATAAAAAAATATACATTCTAAAAGCTAAGCAAAGTATTGAGAGACAGAAAAATGGGGGAAAGCAAACAATGAGTGCTGAGAAACTATGTAATATGCTTTCTTTATGGTTGTTTATGCTGGACAATTTCCACATAGATGAAGAGGAGACCTAAGCGAACAGAAAGGTAATTCTACAGAAGGGTGCTGAGAATAAGCTGGAGAGAGCATGTAAGCAATGACGAAATTTTAAGGAAAATGGTATCAAAAGTGACACTTAGAACAGGAAAAAGACAGTTTAAATTTCCGGGGCACATGAAGGGGAAAAAAGAGCTTGGAGAATTTGGCGCTCACAGGAGATATTAAGACAGAGCGATCGAGGGAAATATCAAGCAAGCTACCTAATAACCTTGTGTAAATGGATGACAGAAGATGGATTGGAAGAGAGAGTAAAGGAAAAAAAAAACTTAGGGCTACAACATTCGGGAGAGCGATGTTCGACCACACCTTAAAAGGGCACGTTAGATGAAAGAAGAAATCGAATGCTAATTTTAATTATCAAATTAAATTGATTATAATGTCTCTTGTCGACTCGGTGTTTTTAGATGAGAGAGATGATTTGGAATTCCAATCTGGTTAGTTACATTCATTTACAGACAAAAGCCCTTGGGAAATATATGAATCCATTTCTTCCCCATTTACGAGTTAAATAGTAGGACGCCTTGTATGTGGAAAAATATTGCTATACTGAGAAAACTGTAAATGCGATATTCACTCGCAAAAAAAAAATAATAACGACATTATTACAATCCAAAAGTATGTTGCGACT
>CAHIKZ030000014.1:2312500-2347500 GCA_903632075.3 Acanthosepion pharaonis | reverse complement strand
AGAAAAGACTGCTCATTAATCTTGATTTATTTGAAAAGGGTATTAGAATTATTCAGGACATATACAGGAAACAATCCCCAGTATATGGATAAAGAAATTAAGCAAATACACAATATTAGAAAAGTGTGTAAAACAATTATGTGTCTTCTCCCCAGATTTATTCAAAACAATCGTGGCAGAATTAGAAGTCAAATGAGCCACAATGTTAATTTTAGATAGGCAGATGGCATATATATAATATATATATATATATATATATATATATATATATATATATATATATATATATATATATATATATATATATATATATATATATATATATATCGGCCATAGGTTTACTTTCATGTAGAATGAAGTAAATGTTTATTTGCAAGGCACAGGGTGTAAATGTTTATTTAAATTGCGAATGTTGTAGTTTTCTTGCATGGCGAAGGACGTATAAGTTTACTTACCTGAAGATGACTGTAAAGGTTAATATGAAAAAGCAACGGAAAAATACACACTCAGATACAGACCCAGAAACACAGATAGATGCAGTCCTACCTTCACTTTGTATTTGGGGAATTTTGGTAAAAACCTTAACTTTTCTCAACAAATGTTAATTAAAATTAACTCGCCTACAGATTTCAGAGGGTTAATTTTATTTAAATAGAAAAATACATCATGTGCATTAAACACCCTCGAGAGTACCTGTCGCGAAGCAAATGTTAACGAGTCAGTCGCACGCCCACGACTGCTTTACTGAGTTCGATTTTGAATAAGCACCGATTGTTGATTTAGAGCAAAACGAGGCTAAATTTAGTAAAGATGTGGATCGTATAGCGATGTTAATAAACTATTATTCCAGACTGTTTCTAGTTCAGGAAAATTGCTTTCCACTCGGCGACTCATTATTTTGATCGTTACAGAATAATCTAGGCTTCATTAAATTTGTTCCCATATTTAAAAACGAATACGCCACACATTCGTCGTAAACCGCTCTTTTGATTTTTCTATTTTTCTGTTTCGGTCTTACAAGTATACACGCCCAACATATTTACACGTTCACTTGCCTCAAACAGCTACTGTAAGTAGAAACGCAGAGGCAAGAAGCGTCAAGACTGAATTACAAACAACAGCACAATGGCAAAATAAGTGAAACTGACACGTGATTTCCATGGCTTTTGCAGGCCTCAGTAACTTTTACAAACAATAATCTTAATTCTAATAATTAAAGCCGGCGATGTCTTGTACCAGCGTATTATCGATTGAAAGAACTCGCTAGCAGACGAAATTGCGAGCGTCAAAACTTGGCGGTAACAAAAAATATTGTCTAAACTAGAAATTATATTTTATAGAATTTATCGAAATTTTGAGCAAATAACAGACTACTGGCGATTAACTTTCTGTCTCATTAACCTGTAATTTTCTGTTAGATTCGTGAAACCTCCAGGCAAGATTCCACCTTAATTTCATAAGAATCGCTTTCGCGTTGATGAAAAATATCTTCGTAGATTTAATTACAAGCAAGTGTATTCTGTTAGCGATAATATACGTGACATTCGAAAATTTTCATGAAAAAAATAAGAGCTACATACGATGTCTCTCAGTATAATGAAATGGTTGCCTTGCAAATATTCGTGTCCTGAGCAAAATACATTTTACTTGACGCTAGACTTGATAATGCCAATTTTTATATTCAATGTAGTGAGAGAAGAAGAGTAATTAGTCGTATATATTTATGCAAATGTTGTATTTGGCTTCTCTTCTCGTTTGGATTATTCGTGATCAGCTATGTTATTTTTCTATTTTTGTAAACTTTGTGTTATGCCTTTATTCTTCGTGAAAATTTTTTTAAAAAAATAACGTTATATGACCTATGACCTCGCTTAAGAATGACTCTTCTGCATATATTAGTTTCAGTACGTTCTCTTTAGTAACTGAACTCTCAAAGTTTGTGTTGACTCTTTGGGTCAAGTCAATGGATTGCTTCAAATAACTTTTTTACGTACAGGGCCGAATCGTCGTGTATTTGATAACAAAGCTCGAACAATGGAAATAGTGTAAATAGTTACAATGTCTCATCTCAGAAATATAGAGAGATGGCGAAATGGTAAAAAAAAGACAGGAATGAAAAGTGGAAGGAACTTAGCTATAGTAAGAAATGATGTGTGTTCAGGAATATATTAAAACGATTTATAAAATTACAGAGAGCGAAAATGTTTATATAAATAAAATATCATTTGATTTGTAGATGCAATATAAATGCGCAGGTGGTAAATTATAGTCAAGTTCATTTCATTCTCTTTCAGGAGAATACCATTGGGGAAAAGGACGGAATTCAACTGTCCTCTTGCTCCACTCTTGATTAAATAGTTTAGAAGATGGGGATCTTCAACCAAGAGAGGGACAAAAAAAGCACTGACAGAACGAGGTTTACATTCCAGACGAGACACTGAACAATTTGTATTTCCATATAACAGTAGTTATCAGTTAGAGCTAGTTGGTAAATTTGCTCCATTTTAACAGGCTCATGCCAGTCGTTATAGAAACTCCCAATCGAGATAATCCCTCTTATATTTCAAAAGATGTTTGTAAGGAAATCATTCTACTTATATCAAAATAATGGTGATGCAATTCTAGCTGACTGGAAAAAACTTCATATTAGTGGATTCCAACTTTGATATCTAAAATAATGACGTTACACTTGAATAATCATATATATATATATATATATATATATATATATATGCACGAAAAAAAAATGTTTGCGAACTGAGAGATTTTTTAAAAATTTCCTTTCAGCTAAATGATCACTTGTGAGAAGGTACGGTTGATTTCGGGATTAACTCTCCCACAGAATTTGAAATTTACTTCAGAAAATCCTGAGGAGAGTCTGTATAATAATTCAGCCAATATATCTGGCTATTGCTTTCGATATCTCGAAAGTTTTTGACAGGGTTTCGCATATTTGTCTTCTTCACAAGTTGAGAACTTATATTTCTGAACGATTTTGTTGACTGATTCATATCAAATCGTGAAATGAATGTTATCTTTAATGGTCACTCCTCTAGATATTTTGCTTAAATGTATGTGTTCTCCAGGGCTCCTTCGATTACCGTTGTTTCAAATAGTCATAAATGACCTTCCTGGTGGCATTAGTACTCAAATCGATATCTATGCTAATGATACAACTATTTACTCATGTTTTAATAGTAAGACTGATCGGTTCGATAAGGTTTAAATTGGCAACTGTTCTAAAAAATGGCCTATATGTTTCTAAATAAGGAATGGCTTGTTAATTTTAACGCTCAAACATCTTTTAATCATCTAAGAAAAGATATTTTACTTTTCATCAGCATGACTGGTGCTAACCCCCAGGAGAGTGACTCATTACGCCTTCAGCGACTAACGTCTTCAACTGACATGAAGTGGAGACAATAATTAAATCAATTACTAAGTCTGCAGTTAAGAAATTTGGTTCACTGTATCGTACCAGACAAATCTTTTCGCCAGAATTTATCTGATATATTTATAAGTCTACTATTTTCCCTTCCTTTAAATATTGCCGCCCCATCTGGTTTCATGCTCTTGCTACATATTAAGAGATTCTTGATAAAATCCAAAGAAGAATCTGCAATGTTATTGTTTCTGATCTGGCATCTTAGTTTTCAGTCCGTTTTCCCTGTGCCTTTTTTACAAATATTTTTATGGTAATTGTTCTGATGAACTTCCGATATGGTACCTAGATTTTATGAATGTCAGCGCAGTCTTATATTTGCGGCAAGGTCTCATCATTTTACAGTTGAAATGGCTAGATGCAACCTTAAGTTCTATGCTAACAGATTCTTCCCTCGCACTTCTCGGTTGTGGAACTTTCTTGCGGTTTCTTGCATCGCAGTTTTAATCGTCATATTCTGTCTTCTTAACTCTTGTTCTTTTATTGTCCTCTCTCCTTAATAGTGTTTTGTTTCTCATATTCTCTAACATTCAGTAACTCCTTCTGGCCTTGTGGCTTTATTGTCTTGCTTGTAGTAAAATGATTAAAAAGAGTAGTACAGTAGTATGCAATGAAAAATTAAAACGTTTATTCCTTGCACTGGTTACTCATTAATTTTGGTAAGTTTTCAGCTCTTGATGCGGAGAACTTTGTTGGAAATATCAGTGATATTAATACGTTCTTTTCCTCCGTCACGAAGAGATAGGCAGTTCTACGGTCATTCTTCCAACCCCAGTCAAATATATGCCATATTGCTCAGGACCCGAATATTTGCAAGGCAACCATTTCATTATACTGAGGGTCGTCGTATATAGCTCTCTTATTTTTTCCTGAAAATTTTCGAATGTCACGCATATTATCGCTAGCCAAATATGTTTTTTTTTTTTGTTTTTTTGTTTTTTTTTTTTTTTTTTTTTTGCATTCCTAGTCGGAAGGGGAGAGAGGAGGAGTAAAGGAAGAATAGAAAGAAGAAATGGCGGTGGGGTGGAAAAAAAAGCAAGAAACGTTTCTGAACATAATTCCTATGACCAACGAATGTGTTCGATATTTTTTGTTTTTTTTGTGGCTTAAAGTGACACTTCATATGAAAGGAAACTTTTCTTGTCATTACTTACCTTTTATGTCAAACTGTTCGTTGAGAATGTGAATCGTTCTGCATGGTCAAGCTAAGATGGAAAAAAAGGAAAGAAAAGACGAGCATGCTGTCTTTTCTTTTTTTGTATCGTCTTTGACTGAGGAGGAAGTGACGTAGGTCATTAACGATTGGTCAGCAGTGGCATTTATTTAACGAGTTCATTTGGTGCGTGCTTGGCGTATTTTTTTTTTTTTTTTTTTTGCTTCATGATCGCCTGCCGGAATAGTACTGTTTCGGTAGGGTCTCTTGGGTGAACAAGTATGATGTTGGAAGGCCCGAAACTTGTCATGTCACCAAGTCATAACATCACTGACGAGGCGATCCTGAGCACTCGTTGGAATGTTTTCATGTCATGCCAGGTACACGGTTGGAAACATATACAAAAGCTACAGAATATATTCTGGAATTTTACATTACTGTCATTGATGTCCTCACTAATTTTTCCTGCGATGATAAAGGGAAGGGTGATATGAAACTTCCCGCAAGAAGAACGGAAATGTGTTTTATCTTAAATTTCTTAAACAATTCACTCGTGGCGCATCTAGTGTAGGATAACCGACAGCCGTGGCGCATCTAAGGAAGATAGCCAACAGCTGAGACGAATCTAGGGTAAGATAACCAACACCCGTAGCGCATCTAGGGTAAGATAACCGGAAGCCGTTGAACATCTAGGGTAATATAGCTAACAACCGTGGCGCATCTAGGGTAAGATAGCTGGCAACCGTGGCGCAACTAGGATGAGATAGCCTGCCGGAGACATCCCTCTTCATGATGCTTTTGAATTTATAGCTTTCATTTTTTTAGACTCCTTACAAAGCTATTCTGCAATGCAATTCATTTATGCTTTTCCAAAGGCATTAGTGTGCGTGATAATCAAGGTGCATTTGAACTCGGTTCGCCAATTCCTCTTTCCGTGTCGATCGCCATTCCATCATCCACATAACCAATAAATAAATCTCACCATTCCAGATGCTGACAACAAAACTGTAATCAGGACACAAGAAGTAAAGAAACAGAAAGGAAATAATATTCGTTCAAATAATGCTTTATATAAATTCTCTTCGACAGTTGAAGGCTTAACATCTAAGCAAGACATCCTACAATGTGTTGAACAATTCACTGGAAAAATACACGGAAGATATTGTCTTAAACCATACTGAAGAACTTTCATTTTCACTTTCCCTTTTACGCGAGACAAAGTTATAAGAATTTAGAAGCACATTCTCACTTTCATGCATATCTTTATCAAACACCTTTATTAAATTATATAAAAGGAAACAACTCACATGGCTTCCCTGATGTGGAAGCAATGTTATGGATGCTTCTTAGTCACTATCTACTCTATTCAAAATCATAAGATTTAAAAATATATTAAGATCGAATTTTTCAAAAACATCATTGAGATTTCTATAAATTTTGACCAATACATTTTGATGAACTTCTGAATTATTTACTTTGAATATAATGAATTATTTTATCGGGAGGTAATATAATGTAGAATGTAAAAATATCCATCAGGGAGGTTTTTTGAAATAATGTAGAAAATTCATTAAATAATGTAGTGTATTTAATTTCTGTATTCCTTAATATATATTTGAATATAATTTTGAATATAATGAATGTAAAAATATCACATTGGGAGGTAGACATTTTGAATGTAAAATATCACATCAGAGGTAGACATTTGAATATAATGAATGTAAAAATATCACATTGGGAGGTAGACATTTTGAATATAATGTATAATGTAAAAAAAATATCACATCAGGAGGTAGACATTTTTGAATATAATGTATAATGTAAATATATCACATCAGGAGTAGAATTTTGAATATAATATCACATCACATCAGGAGGTAGACATTTTGAATATAATGTAGAATGTAAAAATATCACATCGGGAGGTAGACATTTTGAATATAATGTAGAATGTAAAAATATCACATCGGGAGGTAGACATTTTGAATATAATGTAGAATGTAAAAATATCACATCGGAAGGTAGACATTTTGAATATAATGTAGAATGTAAAAATATCACATCGGGAGGTAGACATTTTGAATATAATGTAGAATGTAAAAATATCACATTTGGGATAATGTAGACATTTTTTAGATATAATGAATATAATCAGGAGAACATTTTGAATATAAAATAAAAATCACATCGGGAGGTAGACATTTTGAATATAATGTAGAATGTAAAAATATATCACATCGGGAGGTAGACATTTTGAATATAATATCAGAATGTATAACATCAGGAGGTAACATTTTGAAAAATGTAGAATAAAATATCACATCAGGAGGTAGACATTTTGAATATAATGTAGAATGTAAAAATATCACATCGGAGGTAGACATTTTTGAATATAATGTAGAATGTAAAAATTTTGAATATAATGTAGAATGTAAAAATATCACATCAGGAGGTAGACATTTTGAATATAATGTAGAATGTAAAAAATATCACATCGGGAGGTAGATAATTTGAAAATATCAATGTTTGAATATAATGTAAAAAAATATCACATCAGGAGGTAGACATTTTTGAATATAATGTAGAATGTAAAAATATCACATCGGGAGGTAGACATTTTGAATATAATGTAGAATGTAAAAATATCACATTGGGAGGTAGACATTTTGAATATAATGTAGAATGTAAAAATATCACATCGGGAGGTAGACATTTTGAATATAATGTAGAATGTAAAAATATCACATCGGGAGGTAGACATTTTGAATATAATGTAGAATGTAAAAATATCACATCGGGAGGTAGACATTTTGAATATAATGTAGAATGTAAAAATATCACATTGGGAGGTAGACATTTTGAATATAATGTAGAATGTAAAAATATCACATCGGGAGGTAGACATTTTCATTAACATATCTCACGCAATGACATTTTTAAGCTTATTCTTATTTTAATGTAACTATTTTTTTCATAATTAGTTATCCTTTAACCTCTCTAACCTATTCTAAAGTTCTTTTATAGGAAAGGTTTGTCTTATCGTCATTCAGTGTTTTGATGGGAAGAAATTATAAATTTCAAAATTATAAACAACGGCCATTATCAAACAATCTCCAATCTTCATTGGTCATTGTTATTGCTCGCATCTCACAAAACGAATAATCTTGGACATCTCTATATTCGATATTGGACGACAGCCATGCAAACAAAAAAAATAATAATGATTATGATGAAATTCTCGTTGCCAGTACGTTAAATTTGTCTTCTGCATATGTGGATTAGTCTGGGATCAGAAATGCTAACCTTGAAACATTTTTAGCAAATATCGAGTCTACAAATAATAAACCGATGAAGCTAAATATGTGTGCTTAGGACTAAAGATGTGTGTACCAATATAATCCAGTAATATTAAATAATACCTAAAACTTCATGCTGTGCTAACTGCCAGATTAGTTGGATAAATGTATTCCAATCTAGTGAGCGAAAGTATAGTCTTTATTGGGATAATAATAGGAACCTATAGCTAAACAAATGTTACTGTATTGTGTTGCCAAAACTGAGGAATAGTGTCTTTTTTAAGATTCCCGACAGGCATTAGAAAAAGTGTTTAGGGACATATTATTTACTTGGGAGATTTGCGATTTTTAGCTTAAATTGGATAAAAACAAATAGATATTCAAAAGCTGCCCAAGAAACTGAAAAATACGATGAATGGTAAACAATGGCAATTAAGTAAAATGCGCATCAGTTAATACCCACCCATGATTTGTGTTCAAACGATTTCTATCACTGACAAATTTGCAGCAGTTTTCATGATATTTTGTAATAAATTAAGACTAGTATAGGTGCAGAATGTCCTCACTTTCACGCAAATAAAGGGCCGAAATTATGGTCCTGCTCAATGGGAGCTATTTTAAACGGGGAATTAATGGAAAGGTAGTTTACGGCAAGACAGTTTTGCACATTTCTATTAGGAACTTCTAAAATTCAGGAAGATTTAGCAACAAGGAGTGAAGTGGACAACCAATTCAAATCAATGCTCGTGATGACCATTTCATGAAATGCATTAACCAATCTCTAACAAGTTCTTTTAAGAAGATACATTCTGCTTCAAAATGATAGGAATGTCAATTCTCTGACAGTTTCAGATCTGAGATTTCAGTTTGGTCTGAAATCAAACTGGTTCTTAAACCACGGCTAACTGCAGCTGTGACATCAAAACTTTTGACCTTTGCTAGGAACTATGAAACCTTTATAGGTGAAAATTGGAGCAAAGTTATAAGACGTTTCTCCTCTATAAATGTTTGTTATGCATCAAAGAAACGTCAGAAAATCCCCTGTTAAGAGACTTGACGAAAAGGGGTACAATTCAGACTACGAAGAACACATCAAGTCAAATGATTTCGGGCGCCATGCTCAAATCTAGAACTTTGGAACTCTATTTCTTGTCTCCAGAAAAACGACGAATGGTAAAAGCTATGTAGAACAACTACAGGAAAAAGTGAAGCACATGCCTCATTGCACGATAATTATGCATGATGGCGTTTCCTCACAAAAGTAAGAGGTTGTTCCGATTTTTTTTTAACAGAATCAACATTACAACAATAGATTGGTCAGCAAACAGTGCAGTTCGCAATCCATTTGGAATCTTTTGGGTCATTATCAAAAGCAAAAATTCAGGAAAACAACCTTCAAAATTCAGAGAAGATATTAAAAAAATCTGATGGAAAGAAATATTGGCTGAATACTGTAACAACTTTTTGCTCAGCATACAACACCACATGCAAGCATCAATCAGAAACAAAGGAAGTCATGAAAAATATTAACCGCTTGACGATTTGGTTTAAAATGAGTAAAAAACATCGTCATGTACAAATCTCTAAGTAAAACTAAGTGAGTCTCCCCTAGATTACTTGTTGTTTTTAACTGTGAGATAGTAAGATTATATTTGCTTATGTATAAAAAAAAAGTCAAAACGGCTACAATTGAAACGAAGAGAAAAAGAGAAGAAAAGAGAAAAAAGAGAAAAAAAGAGAAAAAAAAGAGAAAAAAGAGAAAAAATGAGTGAGCGAAAAAAAGGCGAAAAGAACAAATAACCAGGATATTCCACATATATGCATATAACCGCAGACGAGAACATGGACGCAGGCATTCGAACGCACACTCACACGCGTACACACATACAGTATAGAAACAAATTTGCACCAATGACAAGTGAATATAAAGAAGAAAAATTGAGAGGTATGTGTGTGTGTTTGTGTGTGAGCTAAAGATCATATGTAGATCAAATATGGATAGGAATCCGACAAGATGATAAATTAAAGAACAAATAGGAAATATATATCAATATTTCACTTTTAGTAAGGCTTCGACAAAGACTGAGAGTAAACAGGCAAAATGACAGAAAACACTGATATTTTCAATTATGTTTGGGTCAATTCCCATTCATTAGGTACGTGTCACGTGTATTAAAACTGTGGATAATTCTATGTGTATGTATTTTTGTGACGATTCTTGTATGTTTTAGTGGGCAACGAATGGTAATGTGTATTTATAATTGTGTGCGGTTGTCTATTTAGTTGGAATTTTTATCTTGCCCTTGTGCGGCCAACCTACACAGCGAATAGTTAAAGAGTTCTGATTTTACGGCTCGCCTCTTTAGGAATGTATTCTTTGTATTAGATAGAGATAAGTTAGATTCCTTAAGAAAGGATTCAATGAAATATGGCGTAGTGATGTAATGTTTTAGGCTTATGTTTATAGTTGCTAATAATTTTATTAAGTTTTCAATATATCTTCTCCTTAAAGTACTATGTTCTTTTTTTTTTTAATTAGGATAGCATTAGTGAAATAAAAGTTATGCCCAGCATCGTTTCGGTGTAAAACGATAGATTTAGATCGATTGTCCAAACAAAATTCACTCTTGTATTCGTAGATACGAATTTTAGATCACGTAATGTCCTCTCTCTCTCTCTCTCTCTCTCTCTCTCTCTCTATATATATATATATATATATATATATATATATATATATATATATATATATATATATATATATATATATATATATATATATATATATATATATATATATATATATATATATATATATATATATATATATATATATATATATATATATATATATATATATATATATATATATGAGAGAGAGACATCGCGTGATATATGTATGTGTTGGAGGAGGGCGTATGCCAGGCATTTGAGAGCTTGGAATGATTGCTCCTTTTTCAAAAAACAACATATTTTAAAACGTAACATTCAAAACATGAGTAGAAAATAACAATACCACTGGCAATACAGTCTCGAATATGGCTATAGATTTGGCTGAAATTTTTATTTTCCTTGATCCTACAAAACAAAAAAAATATTAAGATGCTGGAAAAAATGTTTGAAAGAAAGGTTGCTGCCAAAATATCCATTAAGATCCATATATATATATATATATATATATATATATATATATATATATATATATATTACGAAATGGATTAAATCCTAAAATTATTAGATATATTTATAACATTTACCTACCTGAATATTCGGGAAATTTTGTATAAAATATGCACTCTCCGACAGGAATTACCTGAGAAGAAAAATCGACGAAGGTGTGTGTTTATAAACAGTAATTCAGACTTGTTAACCTGACGCACCTCTGTGCCTGAATGGTAAAAGCACATTATAGATTCGATTCCTTCCGGAGAACGCATATTTTCTACGAAATTTATCGTACATTCATACTGGTAAGTGTAATTAATACTGTTTACTTAAATAAATGTATATACATACACATATATATATATAAATATATATATATATATATATATATATATGTGTGTGTGTGTGTGTGTGTGTGTGTAATTCGGAGACAGTACTGTTTCGCTGTACCACAGCGCCTTAGTGCGACTAGACATCCGAATGCCACAAGCTAGGATTGGAACCCAACCGATATGATGTCAGTCAGTTTCTACCACTGAGCTATATTCATTCGGCAGAATGAGCTAGCCAAATCTCGCGCATTGTTTTTACCAATGCCAATCAGCCATAATGATGTACACGAGTCGCCTTCAAATTTGCGTGTCTTTTCGGTTTCCTCCTTTAAACCAGAATATGTGAAAGTTGTAAATTCAATCCCTGTGCCTGTTAATGGTAAAATGTCACGTACACTAGTTCGGTGGAAGTAAAGAACGAACAACACAAAGATTAATAAGGCCAGTGTCTATTAAATTCTATGAAGTCTCCACTAAACATGGAAAGATGAGTGGAAACAATCCACACAAAGTGAATAAAGAGCCAGGTTCAAATTTTGGATGAGATTTTCGAGTACAACAAGAGACACCCGAAAAAGACCCGGGATTATACATAAGCAGATATATTGGAAGCATAGCAACCAAGATAAACATGCTGATTGGAATGATAAAGCATAAAATAACGATAATTGCATGTATATAAATTCCAACTTAAAAATATTTCTAAAACATTTTTCCCGTTAAATTTTAATTCACATTTACTTGGATGCAATATTGTCCTAAATTTGGTGTAATAAACGTTCATTTTTTTTTTTTAATTTTTAAATAATTCTTTATCCTTATTCTATATAATTCTTTTGAATATATGAATCTTAGGCATAAGTGCAATCTATATATTGTCAGAGGAATGTGGTCTATCGAGTTCGCCGATGTGAAATTGTTTTGAACTTCTAAAAAGAAAACAAAACCTTCAAGCAATAATGCATAAAAAAAATATTTCATGCTTTTAACTTATTCTTTTGTCAAAGTGCATCGCTCTTGAGATTAATCTTCGACGAAGCACTTGTAAGCATTTCTCCTCTAAAACCTGTTTCATCTTTTCCCTCTTCCATAACCTGGCGTATTTGATTATTGATTTCACGATTCGTCATATTATAGAAAACAGCACGTGCACGTATGCGCGTTCATTAATGGGAGTGTTCTCCTCTGTTTGAATATAAATATGTTTTGGTTGATAGGAGAAACGTGAATGATGAAGCGAGAAAGAGCTTTCTCATTTTTTTTTTCTCGCCAGTCGAATGACATTCACAAGGATACGTTGATCTGTGTTGACAATTGGAATGTTTGCGGTAAAATCATTGTGAGCTCACTGCGCATGTCTTGTACCTTGTGTTTCCGGTTCATGGACATCTTCCATCTCCGTTTTTCACAATCCTCCAGGTTAATTATCATCCGATGCTTCTTCTTTCTGACAAATCTTCCCTTCAACACGCTACTTCCGTAAGTTTGTTGAAACCATGTTTCGAGCTTTGCCAATCTTAAAAGAAAAAGCTTTTATGCAGCCATTATTTATCATGCTTTCATCTTTACTTTTCTTTCTTTTTTCAAATGGCTTCGTCATTTGCCTCGTTTTGATCAGCTTATTCACGATGACGTCAGTTAGATGCGTACGTAACGGGAAGTGACTAAAGTGGACATTCTACTTAATGGTTCCTCTTAATGTGGATTTTCTTAACTCTTCAGTTCAGTGTTTATCTCATCACTGAAATAAAAATTGACATTCCTCACTTATTTTGGGGCTTAGGAGCTTTGCATTCTTTCCCATCCTCGCATCTCGAGTACATTTTAAGCTTTAGCATTTGTATTAACACTGAACTAAATGTTCTGACTTTTCAACTGAATGTCAGAGGGAAAAGGGTATTGTCAAGGTAATTCTTTAGACGGTAAATCACACTTAAAACGGGGAAATATTACTCACAAATCATTCTCTAGGCATTCTAGAATGTGCATAGAATTAAAGAAGAAATTAGCAAATGTTTATCAATATATAGACAATATTTATTCAACATATTAAACGAGGTAATTCTGACATAATTAGAAGTCCTACCAGGATTCATTATTGGCTGCCACAATCTTAACAATATAAGATGTGCAGATGACATAATATTAGCAGACACAGATGACATAATATTAGCAGACACAGAAAGGAAAATACAAAACCTCCTACAGAATGTGCCAAAGCAAAACGAGAAGAAAGGATTAAGTATAAACTACAAGACAATGCATGGTTACCAGGAAAAGGACGAGACCAAAATGCAAAATACTTGTCCGGAATATTAAAATCAACAGGTAAAAAATTTAAGTATCTTGGTAGTATTCGAACAGAGGGCAGTAAGTGCGACATTGAAATCCGTAGAGGTTCTTGGGATGGCTAAAGAAGCATTTCTAAAGCTAAGCAGAATATTAAGGGACAGAACGTTGGAAAAAATTTAAAAAATATTGAAATGTTATGAGATATCTGACCTCCCGTGTGGCAGCGAATACAGGACAACCTCAAAGATGAAGAAGAAACTTGAAGTAACAGAAATGTGTGGAACATATGAGCAACATCGATGTTTTGGAGAGAATGGAAACAAAAACGAAACTGATACTTAACATCAGGAAGAAGAAGTTGAAATTTCTGGAGCCCGTAATTTCAAAGCAGGACTTTGAAAATCTGATACTCACGGAACAGATTGAAGGAAAGTGGGCCAGCGCATAACATACTTGATGGGCTTGAGTAGGTGGAGATTTAGGAGAGGTGACAAAAAAGGGACAAGAGGGTGTGGAGGGTCATAATAGCTTACGTCCTGAAGAGGCAAGGCACATAAAAGAAGAAGAATATCTATTCTATTGCGTATCCAGTTAATATTTCATTAATACTAGAGCCAAAATATACAAGAAATTAACGTTGGATATTGCCTAAGCCAGGGTTTGTAAACAGGCCACATGAGTTGAATAGATTTGCCTCAATATCAGTATTCGGAATTCTAGAATTTACTAACCACTATTGATGATTAGAAATAAACTACTATTTTAAACAATAAGCAAGCTAAATATAATATCTGTTTATGAATATGTTTGTTCTTACCAGTCCAGTTCTTTTCTTCAGAATTTTTTAATATCCTCCTGAAATTTGAAGATTGTTTTCCTGAATTTTTGCCTTTGACAATATCCCATAAGATTCTTACACTTTTTTCGTATATGCTTGTCTACTAACTCCCATCATATCCTTTGGATAATTATTGATTGACACGGCAAAACTAAAAAAAAGGCTATATTCTGGGTGGCGGTTAATCATGATATTATTCGTTCCTAATTCGCCTGATATATCCAATTTTCAATGTTGATAACTGTATTATCAATAAATTATATTTTAGGTGACGAACACGAAGCGAAAGACAAGAATTTAATATATCTATTTTTTTTCAGAGTTGAAACTATATTGTGAATAAATGACTTTTAAGTGTCGAACAAACACGATACGAAGAATTTTAACGCTCACGTATAATCGATTGATGGACACCGTTATTTTAACTATTGAATTTTTCCCAAACGACACATTAGAGTAGTGAATAATAAGGGTTGAATAAGCTTGAGAGATTTCTCTCTGATTTCCTTAGCATTGCGCAAAATTTGGTACTGAGTAAAAGACAAAAAAAAATGAAACACAAGACAACGGCTTTACATTCTGCAGGTAACGTACTCAGTCGTAATCCGAAGCCATTTAGTCGACATCCTTTCCTGAGTCACTAAACGATACGCTACGCAATTACCTTGATGCAAGTACTCATCAAAACATGACAATTTTATTGTAAATATTCATGTTTAATTTGTAGAGAGGAAGTTAAGGTTTAATTACCTACAACCGTATTTGGCGAAGCGCCGATTCTTTCTCTCACTTTTCATTCATATTCAGAAAAGCCGAGCCAAGTGTTACATTAGTGGCGTTGCCCGCATTCAATCACTGCGTTCCTATTAGAACGGCTCATTAATTTTTACCAGACTATTCCGTTTCTCTGTTTCTGTTTATATCTTAATTGCACAGATGCAACGGAATTGACTTAATATCGTGTACAATGCAAGTAAAGGTTTAAGCCACTCATACGCATCTGTGTGACTAATAACGTAATAGGAACATCAATTTACAAATATGGCAAAATTATCGCAAACCAATCGTGATAGATATTTATAAACTAATAATCAATTCATTTGCAAAGTGATTCTTGATAATTCCTCATCATCAGCCAGAAAATAGAATCGCCGTGCCAAGTTCAATATCAAACCAAGTTCACATTTGCCCAAATACCCTTGTGCGTGATATGAATCCATCTCTTCTTCCAGTTTTGGGTGATATAACAGTATTGACTGGACTCTCTAGTCTTTGTTGGTAACCAATCTAAAAGAAGGAAAATATTAAATTCCCAAGAAGTTGGGCTTAGTAGTAGCAGCTTCACCCGATAAAATCCCACTCGTTACGTAAGCTAAAGTAGCAAGAACTAGGCGTGGGGAGATTATCCCTAGATCCCACATGTAAGTATAATTGTACTTCAGTGTAGAAGGAGGAAGCAGAAGAAGAGGAAGAGGAGTATTAGTGATCAAGCGATGGAAAGATTGATGGATTCATTTATTTTCTACGGTTTATCAACCTTTTGGAAGTTATTTAAAGCCAGAAAATAATTTTAGATTATAAGATTTTTTTTTCGATAGTAATAGTGATCCAGGTTTTACTAATTAACTCATAGATGGTAGGAGAATAGATGAATTCATACCTTTCCTAAGGGCATTTGCGCGTAAGTGAATATAACGAACCCAACAGGAATTTGAATTCAGCTCTTCGATTAACAGTTCCGAGCCATTACCAAGTTTTCAGCATCTAATATTCTCAAGCGGTCACCAATCTAGGTACTGACCAGGCTCAATGTTGCTTAACTTCGGTGGCAGTATGGGAACCGGTATTTCAACGCGATATGACTGTGAGTCGCGAGGGTAAGAATACGGTTAACATGCTGACTGGACTCTCCAGCCTTGGTTGGAGACCAGTCTGAGAGACGGGAAATACTGAATTCATAAGCGGTTGCGCTTGAGGCTAGCAGCTACACACCGTAAAATTCCTCTTGCTACGCAGTGCCGGCTCAAAGTACTGGCACCTCAGGAGGTCGCCCGGGAAGCCATCATCATACCGCCATGTCATGTGTTTGGCATCTTCCAAAACTAAAGCTTACAGAAACATACCTGCGGTCGTCCATGACTCAAGACAGGTTGAATTCTTTGACCATTTTTGTCACTAGAAAAGGATCTTGTAAAGACGATAGTTGTAGAAAGTGTCTTGAAAAGATTTGCAGATCTAATGTCTAGAAAAATATTTTTTTTAGGATAATGATTATTTTTTTTTTAGATTGTCTTAAATTGTATATAAGCTCGTTATTCTATATTTTCAGTTTTTCTCCTTGTAAAAATTTTAAACAATTAAACATGTAAGGGCGCCGTAGTTCAGCATACCCGATGTGCCAGCTACCCTAGAGCTGTCAATATTGTTACGTAGGCTACAGTAGCAAAAACTAGCGTGGAGGATATTGTCCCTAGATCTCACGGGAAATTCTAATCGTATTGAAGAGTAGGAGTAGGAGTAGGAGGCAAGAGAGGAAGAGAAAGAAGATTAGTGATCATGCCAGGGAAAGAATACGGTTAACACGATATTTGCTGTATGAAAAAAAGTCTTTCTTCAGATCTGTTGCCAAATCTAGCGGTGGGTATTAATAGAACAATAGAAAAGATAATGATGAGACTAATAAAGAAAAGTGGATAGATTTTCTAAGATAAAATTATTTAGCTCCAATTTACATACAAAGTATTAATTACATAATCACTGCATAAGTTCCACTACCATGCATACCGACTGAAGGACCAAAAACAGAATAAGGAAATACTTACCCTCACATCACGTTGAAAATAGCGGTTCGGTTACGATCATCGAAGCCTAGCCTCGTCAGATTGGTGACCGCTTGGGAATATCAGGTGCGCTGTGGAGTAATGAATAATTCGGAGAGCCGAATTCCAATTCCAGGTGAGTTCGTTATATACACTTACTCGCAAATCCTTTTGGGAAATGTATGAATCCACCTTTTCTCCCACCAGCAATGGGTTAATTACTAAGATTTCTATCATTAAAACCCTTATTTTCTTGCACTTCTCGCTTGTAAAACACTCTTCCGGTTCCATGCTTTTCAACCAACTTTAATCTTTAAAAAATTAAACGCAATGTCATTCACTTTCTACTGTCCCCCTTATTACACTTATTTTGTTTTTACCCCTTAATAAAGTTTCTGTTTTTTAATTCTTTCACACCTAGTAACTCCTTATGTCGTAGTGGTTTTAGTGCCTTGCTTGGGGTGAAATTGTTCAAAAAATATTCTGGCGTAAAGTTAATCAATTCATGAATGATTTCAAAATAACCTTAAGGAATTTAAATTAACTGAATTCTTTTATCCGTAATGCTTAGGACACGTGTGTTGATTATTTTTTTTTTTTTTTTTTTCAAGACAGAATGTATGGTTGTGAGCAAGAGAAGAAGGCCAAGATGCTGGCAAAGATATCAAAATCAAACATGTACAAATTATTAACATTTTTAGGATGTTCTTTAAAGAAGACGGAAAATATGACACCGGGATCCAAAAGCGCATTTCGTATAATGAAAAATTCCTTCCAAAAATTAAAAGTAGCAGGAAATATTCTTTGGAAACAAAGAAAATAACACTGAACTGGTATTTAATATAAATCCTGCAATAGTGACAATCTCCTCAGAGATGAAATGAAAACAGAAGGCGGTAGAAATATTGTTCTACAGAAGGATACTGGGAATACCACGGAAAGAATATGTGATTAACGGGGAAGTTTTTAAGGAAATCGAAACAAAATCTTTATACTTAAAACATAAAAGTTACAATTGAAATTTCTGGAACATAAAATGAGGAAATTAGGTTTGATGAATTTTAGAATCACATGACATATCGAATGGCAAAGGTGCAATGCAAGGCAGCAGGTCACCTACGTGACGATATTACGTGAATGGATAGCAGAAAAGGAATTGCGAAATATAGTAAAAAAAATAAAGCATTGCTAAGAACGAGAAACGATAGAAGAATGTGGAAATCCATGATCACCCATGTCATAAAGGAACGCGATATAATAAAATAGAAGAATATATCTATGTGTCTACGCGTAAATCTTTAAAGAAATAGAAAGATAGAACTGTGTATTTTTCTTGGCGAAACATAAGAAGGAACAAAACAATGAATTCAAAGAAAGAGAATATATTTGAGTTAGAAGACATGAGTAAGTATAAAACTGAGAATGTAAGGGAAAGAAAGAAAGCAGACCATGACGAATGGATCATGGGAAGTAAAAAAATCGGAATGAAAGAAGTAATGAAACAGGAAGTAAGGAATAATAACGGAAGGCCGTGTGATTGGTTTAAAACCGGCTGTGATTATAGCTGATAAAGTTCGAAGAAAAATATTTCATTTCACCAGCTGTCTTTATACGCTGGCACTGGAGAAAAAAGCAGGTTAATCAAACATAGACTAAAAATTTTATCGCTTGGTTTACCTAGCAACGTTCCAGGAGAAAATGTTAAATACCGATTAGTTTTCCTGTTTGTTGATAAAATAAAATTTGCTAACATGGGAAGAACAACAATTGATCTATCAAATGAAAGTCGCGTTTAGACATCTGGGAAATGTTTTAACAGAGGACGGGAAAATGCGACACCTAAATCCAAAGGCTCATGGGTACAGCAAAAGATATCGCCCAAAAATCAATCAAAATATTTAAAAAAAAAAAAACAGGAAAACTTCGTTAGAAATAAGGAGTACTGGACTGTTATGTAATTTCCAACAGCCGTAAAGTACGGGGACCTATTCCCATCCCCGTAATGTGGTAGAGACTTTTAAAATTTACGGCAGTGAATGCTGGACAATATTCTCACAGAAGAAGAAGGGTCGTTCTTTTTCTTTTTATGTACCGTGTCCTTTCAGTACGTAACCGATCATGGCTCTTTACCTCCCTATATCCATTGTAGCTCTCAAGTTCCTTCCTTCTGCTTCCTCCCCCAGACCAAGTTCTGTCATCCACTTACTTAATCCCTCGCTTTTTTTCCCTTGTCCTTCTTTCCCTCTATTCGACTCATGCGTATCAGATTTTCCAGGCCCTCTTTCCTCATTATGTGTCCCAGAAACTTCAGCTGCCTCTTCCTGATGCTAAATATAAGCCTCCTCTTTGTTTGTATCCTCTCTAAGACTTCATCGTTGCTCACACGCTCGGTCCATGTTATCCTCAGCATCCTTCTGTAGAACCACATCTCTGTCGCCTCGAGTCTTTTCTTCATCTTTGAGGAAATCCTCCAACATTCGCTGCTGTAAAGAAGGACAGATGTCACGTAACAGCTCGGTATTCTTTTCTTTGTTAGCAAACAAATACTCCTGTCTCGCAATACACTTCTCAGTTTTTGGAATGCGTCCTTGGCCGTCCGAATAAGGCAACAAAAATGTAGCCCTACAGAACGATATTGATAATATCATGGAATACTTGCGCATAGAATCAGATAGAAACAGGTGAAATTTCTAAGGCACATAATTAGGAAAGATGACTTGGAAAATTTAACACACATAGGACATGTTGACAGCAAAAAGGACATAGAATAACCAACTTAATCAGCTTGTGTAAATTAGAACAGAGATTGGAAGAGATAACAAAAAAGACAAATACTGCTTAGAGCAGGACAGGATGTTGTAGAGAGCTATGATTTCCGCCATCTTGAAGAGACACAGCAGATAAAAGAAGAATAAGAATGAAACTCGTATTGCATTGACAATCTTTTATCTCTTTTCATTTTGATATCGGTGTCCAGAGATCTATCCTTTATTATCATCAACGGCTTCGCCGAAATCATCAGTTCCCAAATCCGTATTTAAACTTGAATTAATTTTAATCGATTTTATTCACTGTCCACAACTCAAGCATATTAAGGTGATTTCTTTCTTGTTTTATTAACGCAATTTGGTCAGTCCTTCTTAGACAACAACATTTATCTCAGGACGACACAATGGATTTACTGCTCGTCTTCAAGGACCAATTCTTAAATCTTTTTTTTTATTGATATTAACGTCCACGAATTATTACTACGAACTTTATTCCTTTACTTGCTTCGTCCTTCATCGACATTACCCAGCCATTAAAGTCTACGAGATATTTTCAACTGCAACTCGTCAAAGACAACATCAAATCTCGAAATTTCATCAACGTTACTTCGACACTAAAGTTACTGAGTTTCTTTCAAACAAACACAATCTACCTATACTACATCAAATACATGAACACTTCCGAAAGACCTTTTTACATGTACTTGTTTACGCTACATTTATTACAAGGACTTTACATTAATCATTTTCATAAACATTCTTTATACATTGGAAGCACTAATAAGCAGAAGTTATCTTCTTTTCAGCACATTCTTGAAATCATTTATCCTTTTCTCATAAATATCTTTTGGATGTAGTTTTTGTTTGTTGCCAAATGTGACGTCCCCCAGCCTTGCTCGTTCCTCGCTGCTTCGTTCGGGTGTCACCGCTCCAAACGTGACGTCCGCCTATCTGCGTCAGTCGTGCTATCCTGTCTTGTGACGACCAACTGGCTTGGTATTGGTCGCGGCACCCAAATGTGACGTTCTAACCTTTTGGTGATTCGGATGGGAATCTGGTTAGATTCGATATCAGCCTCGTCGTTCCCAACTCGCTTCCAACGTCTGGTTACCGAAGTAACTGCTTTGATCTCCAGTCTGCCTACAGAGTTTAGCTAGCCGATCTGGAACTTGTCAATTAGATTTCCGCCAGCACCAAGTGGCTGTTCCCGATAATCACGACACAGTTAATTTTTATCTATTTAGAATTCTTGACAATGGCAATGAAACCCTTCACCATTTTTCATTATCAAAATTTCATTTCTTTCCCTTCTTTTCTTCCTTTTCCTTGCATCCCTAAATGGTGTCACACAAAAATAAAATTTATCTTTAGTTTAATTAAATAATATTGCCTTGCTGTTTTGTACTCAGCAACTTAATATCTTTTGTTTGTGAACTTTTTTCTTCAACACGCAACCAACCGCAACAATACTCAATATACAACTTTTTCCCCCTGTCTTAAATCTGATTAAGTAAATCTGGCAGCTGATTTACAAAAAATGACATCCAATCAGTTGTTAATTGTGGCAAGAAATGGCTTGTAAATTTTAACAATGCCAAAATGAAACTGGTACATTTTAGCTATTTTAGAGAATTCATTTTGCCTTCCATCCACGCGCCTTCTTTGTCTTACGTTACCGACAGTCATGAATAAGGATGATTATATTGAATCAATTGCTACGTCTATTCCTGGGAATATTGGTTCATTGATAACTTTCAGGCAGCTTTTCGCACCTAAATTACAAATCTTCCATTCAGCCATGCACTGAATATTACTGTCACATCTGGTCTGGTACTCCCGCTATTTATCTTGTGATTCTCGATAAAATGAAGTTTCTGTAATGTTATAGGTCCTCACTTCAGTCACTTTTCCACAGCCGTAAAACAGTATCCTCAATCTTTTCTGTAAATATTTGTTCTAATGATCTCTCGCCCCTGGTGCCTCAATAAGTCAGATCGATTTTTGGAAACTAGGCGCAATCGAAGGTGAACTCTACTGAACAATCAGCACAATGAGCCACAGAACAAAAGTTATCCGTATTCTGATGAATAGAGCTCGCAGCAGAATCAGGCCAGAGAGGGGACAAGAACAGTGAGGGTTCGTCAAAGACGCCGTAACAAGGAATGCGATATTCATGCTCAGAATGTTATAAGAAAGAGCAATACAAATGCAGATGGACGTACGCCCATGTTTTATAGACTACGCAAAAGCGTTCGAAAAATTTTGCCACAAAGATCTGTTGGAACTGCTCAGCAAACTTGATATTGCTGGAAAAGATATTAGAATAATCAAGAACTTATATTGGCAGCAAACGGTATGCGTGCGGATAGAAAATGAGTTCAGCAGATATACAAAAATACAAAGGGGCATAAGGCAAGGGCGTGTCTTATCACCGGACTTATTCAACCTATATATTCTGAGAGAACTGGAAATTTTACCAGGATTCATCATTGGCGGCCACATTCTTAACAACAAGATATGCAAATGGCACAGTGTTGATAGCAGACATGAAAAAAAAAAAAATAAATAAAAACACTACCGAACCTCATACAGAATGTAAGCGAAGGAGAAAAAAGAACTAAGCATAAACTACAAGACAGAATGCATGGTCATCGGCAAAAAAGATGTGTCTGAAATGCGATTTACAAGTAGGGGGGGGGCATACAGGTGCGGAAATTTAAATATCTGGTATGTGTTCTGACAGAGGACGGTAAGTGCGACGCTGAGATCCGAAAACGTATTGGGATGGCCAAGGACGCGTTCCAAAAGCTAGGCAGAGTATTACGAGACGGAATGATTTCGTTGATAACAAAGAAAAGAATACTGAACTGCTACATGATATCTGTCCTACTTTACGGCAGCGAATGTTCAAAATTAAAGAAGAGACTCAAGGCAACAGAGGTATGGTTATGCAGAAGGATGCTAATGATACCATGAATCGAACATGTGAGCAACGATGATGTTTTGGAGGGGATGCGAACAAAGAGGAAACTTACATTTAACATCAGGTAGAGGCAGCTGAAATTTCTGGGATGAGTAATGAGAAAGGAAGGCTTGGAAAATCTGATACTCACAGGTCGAATAGAGGAAAAGAGTGACAAGGAAAAGCAACATGTGACATACTTAGCGGCCTTAAGAAAGTGGATGACAGAAGAGGATCTAGGATAAGTAGCAAAAAGACAAGACTTATTACGAAACACAAGGGAGAGGAGGAAGTGGAAAGCCTACGACCTGAAGGGACACTGCATATAAAAGATGCAAACAGAAGGTAATGCACTTATTTCGACAGTCGGTGTTTACAATGTTAAATAAGAGCCCAAAATAATATTCTACAAATCATTACAGTTTTTTGAGGAAATGAGTTTAAATATTATGTTTAGTTCCAAAATCGTAGCGTTGGAATTTCATTCTGCTGATCAGTGAAAGCCTTATAGCACAACCTTTTAATATTTATAATTTGCTGAAGCTTTACAAATTATATATGGACAAGATGTATAAGATCAGCACATTATTACTAAATCATTGTGTCAGTGAATAAGACCTTCATTTACTTCAATGGGAAATTGTATCGAACAATTTAGCTATATTATGATGTTATATATGCTATGTAGTGTGATTTTCAATAAACAATGTAAATTTAAATTGTATAATGGTCTTATATACAAGCTATTGATTCAATGTATTTATTCCATCTAATGTCAGCGGACAGCGTGAGACCAAGCAGGCGTAACAAGGCGCTCTCGTGTAGTTGGACATCAGCCTTTCTGATGGGAGACAGGCAGGGTTCTCTATTGTGGGTAAAGGAGAGCAGTTTAAATAGCAATTCAGAAATGTTGACTTTGTTTCTGAGGAAATTTTCCTGTATCTTGATACGTTGTTTAGTTTTTCGAATGTATCTTTTGTTTTTATTTTGTATTTCGGTGTCACATTTTCCATCCTCTGTTAAAACACTTCTGAGATATTTACATTTTTGTAGATGCTTGAATTTGACTTCTCCTATTCACAGCTCACATCGTGGACTGTTTTACTTGCTGACAGGCATATATACTTCATTTTTTTTTTTTTTTTTACAATTGATGGTTAGCACTTTCTTCCTGCTTCCCTTAACTATCATGTATAGGAGGTCAAGTCATTTTCTTTTTATGCCTGCCATGAAGTTGGAATAAATCGATTGTTTTTTGTTTTTTTTTGTTTGTTTGTATTTTTTCAGGAAAGCTATCATAGTATAGCATTCACCTTGCGATTCAGCCACATACACAATCTTCTTCATTTCGCAGAGTATTATAGTATGTAGTACAGTTAGTGAGAGATTATTTCACTTTCCACACGATTTGCCGTTCTGAAAGTGGAATCATTATATTGAATCAATTGTACTGTCTGCTAGTAGGAAAGTTATTTCAATGTCCCGTGCTAGGTAATTTCCCCCGTCAGAATCCATGTTGCAAGTTTATAAATCTACCATTTTTCTGGGAATTGAATATTGCTGCCAAATCTGGTCTGGTGTTTCTCTCGACAAAATCCCTAAAAGGTCTGTACTGTTATCGGTCTTGACCTGGTATTTCAACATCATTCATTTTCTCATCACTACGATATGCGTCTTCTCTCCAAATATTATCATGGCAATTGTTCTCATGAACGTTTCCCCTTGCTATCTTGACCGCATACATTTAAGTGTATTACTAGATTAGCAACTATGTATCATTGTTTTACTACTGAAATAGATTGAACCGTAAGTTCTATTCTAAGTTTGTTTTCTTGTGTACCAGAATGTACAGGCTGAACCAGGATAGTCGGCGACTAGTTAGAATACCTCGTGCGCATTATATAATGACACTGATGGATTGCCTTTTGTCTAAATTTTGGATATAAGACAAAAACGGCAGAGGACCTCAGGAATTTTGACGCGTCGCTACGCTTCCTCTACCCAGATCACATAGAGGCTAAGAGACGCTAAGCCATCGAGAGGGTATGCTTTCTCTTGAATCATTCTAGAATAAATACTAAAGATACGATGAAGATATTGAATTTTCTCACAGTTTGAAACATAAATCGTGGTAGGAAACTCCGACTGATACTTGAAAAGGCGGCAAAAGTTAGTGGACATCAGTTATGTCCCATGCATGATACACGCTTAGGCTTAGGCATCATGTATCTTTCTATACATGACTGACTAGGCAATTTTTTCCTGCAGTAGGTTGCCATTCCTTTCTGCGGCAGACCAGTTGCCATCCAAAGCTATAGAACCCAGTCTGTTCTGCTATTTAGCCATATCTGGGGGAGAAGAAGGGGATTCATACCTTTCCCAAGGGTATTAGCACGTAAGTGAATGTAATGGATTCAACTGGAATTCGAACTCGGCTCTCCGATTCCTCAATCCGACCCGCTATCAATTATTCCACCACCATGTCTCCTGTAGCGGACATAACAAGTTTAATTGGATGAAAAACTGTTTTAAGAAAAAGATTTTATAAATTTCAACCGACAATATTGTTAATTGTTCGGTCACTGGATGTGAAATATATCCTGTATGGAATTTAACGAATACCATCAACATTATCAGAATTCTGTTGAAGATTTCAAAATTTTCAACTGTAAAAGCAATGGATTCCTGGTTGGCACGTGTCATTGTGAGTATTTTTTATGGTCTTGACGTCATTTGTTTACATTTGATACGCCATGAGCAGTTATGAATGTACGAGATTCATGGAAGATTGAAGTTTATAAGCAGTAAATTCAACCTTGCCAGCCGAACGATCCTTTGTGGCCGAGCGGTCAAGGCACGTCAGCGTAAATGACGGTTCCGTATAGGATGAAGGTTCGAATTCTGTCAAAGGACGAACATTTTCTATGAAAATTTCTCGGACATTCAGGCCGGTAAAGGTTATTTAATACTGTTTATTATAAACAGAGCATTTACTTAAATACTTGCATCTATAAAAAAAGAACGTTAAACATAAAAATGTCTTTAATATATATATATATATCTTTAGTATATTAAAATGAAGTGAAAGAACAGTAAGATTTATAATCCGGTGTTCTTATTAATTTATTTGAGAAAAAAACGGTGCTTAATACAATTCTGCAAATCATAAATATTTTAGATTTACTATTTTAAAAATATTTTTCCATCCCTACACAGGAATTACTATGTTTCAAAAACTGAAACTAAAACTTCAAATTTAATTACAGAATTAAATTAAGATCCATTTTCAAGTGAATTTTGGAATAAACTAGTAAATAACAACATATATATAAACGATACTCACATGGGCCAACAAGTGGGTAACTACCTGCGTCGTCATGATGATGATGACTGAATATACAAAAACCTTGTGTCCAAGCGTCGACCTGGTGGGGGGTGAGGAATCATCAAATCCTCGGCCCCCACCAAGTACTGGGCTAGGGAGATATGCTTTCAATAAGATTTCAAAAGAGGAGATAGAATGGCGAAAAAAATTTTTCCACTTTCAGACAATATATCAAGCAAAAAGATACAGTCACAACATCGTTAGGATACTGACGAGACACCCTCGCATCTAGTCAAAAGACATTCAATCTTCCATTTTTCTAGTTTTTTTTTTTTTTCGGATCCTAGGGAGGGTAATCACTGGGACAAAATGCCTTTCGGTAGGGAAATTTAAAAAAAAAAAAAAAAAAAACGGAAAAAAAAAAAAAAAAAAAAAAAAAATAAAAAAAAAAATGAAAAATGTAAATCAACGATTTGAAATCTCACATGGGCCAACAAAGTGATGACTTTTTTCTGCGTCGTCTCCCTGACTTAATATACAACTTTACTTGTACTTGACCTGGTGCCGAGGTTGGAATCATGATTCCTCCCCCACCAGGTCGACGCTTGGACACAAGGTAAATTTTTTCGTATATTCAGTCATCATCATCATGACGACGCAGGCAGTTATCCATTTTGTTTTATTTTTTGCGTGAGTATCGTTTCGCTCTAGCTGACTGCATTTACATTTTTCATTTTTTATTTTTATTTATTTATTTTTTTTTTTTTTTTTTTTTTTCCGTTTTTTAAATTTTTTTTTTTTCCTCCCTCCCTCCTCCCTACCGAAAGGCATTTTGTCCCAGTGATGCTACTTATTTGATAATTTAGTAAGGAATCCCGATCCGAAATGTTAACAAAGTAAAAAACTAGAAAATGGAAAATTGAATGTCTTCTACTGGATGTGATAATAAATCCGGGTAACCGTATTTTCAATTTCTTTTAGAATAGACAATGGGACTTATACTAAGTTAAAACTTAATGTGATAAAATATAGCCATTTGTGAACCAGGACTCCTTACCTGTTATCTCCCCTCCAATCCTTCCCTCTGTTTTTGTGTCGTCCTTTTTTGTGTTATCTGTAATAGGAGTAGGTAGTCCCTTCTACCGCCCGGTCAACCTCCTCCCCTTCTATTGGACATGAGTAGAGGCTTACACCTTGTTTCTTGTCTAGGATGGGGTTCCCGGTACTATCTTCTCTCTCCGGCCTCTGTATTAGTGCAGGTCTGTTTCTCCCGTGATGCGTGCAGTCTGTGGCAACATCTCTTCATTCTGAGGGTACACGGCTGACAGTTCTCTGGTTGCTGTTTCCGACTGGTAGTTAGGAGCCCTAACTCTTGCGTAGCGTCTTGAGCGGCTGCTCTGATCAACAGTTGTATAATACCGGGGTGTTTGTAGTGCCATGTCGCGCGTGGAAAGGTGTCCCTGCAGTCACCTCCGGTGGGCAGCCCTGAGGCCACATAATGATGCGGATTTTGCCAACTCCTCTCTGCCCGCGTCACGGTCAAACTGTCTGTTTTCTCTTACCTCAGGCCTTCTCATCTTTGCAAATAAATCCAACATGAGTTACAAAAAACCGAAAGATTTACCCTAAACCAGCATCTCAGAAACCACCTAAACCCCTCAACATTTCATTCTCCAACATCCGGGGCATTAGAACAAACTTCTACAGTCTGGAATCTTTCCTCACTGCAAACGGCCCGGATGTACTGGCTCTGCGAGACAAACCTTGTCTCATCTATGCCCCTCTTCTGATCTCTCGATCCCCGGCTATCTTCCTCTCCTCAGAAAAGACTCTCTAACCCACATGCACGGTCTTGGTGTCTACGTCAAGGAACATCTCCCCCTGGCCAGAGAGTCCTCTCTTGAATCGCCTGACCAGTCATATGTGTGTCTCCGTCTCTCTCTCCTCAATGCGGTAAGCTATCTCTTCTTCCTTTACCGCTCTCCATCCTCTCAAGACTGTGAGATACTTGATAGCATTTCAGACAACATAGACAAGGCTCTCTCCCTCCACCCGTTTTGCTCACATTTTTGTGTTTGGAGACTTTAACGCCCATCACACTCTGTGGCTTAAGAATGCTACTACTGACCATGCAGGCATTCAAACGCTTAATTTTCAATCTCCCATCCCTCACACAGATAGTTAACTTCCCCACTCGTTTTGCCCTCAACCGGGTAAGTAAAGCCTCTCTACTCGACCTGTGCTTTACCTCCATCCCCGAATCCTGCAGCGCCTCGCAACTATGCCCACTTGGTAACTCTGACCATGCAGTAGTATCGGTTAACATCTCCTTTAACTCCTCCCCTATAAAGAACCTCCTACCACTAGAACTTCGTTCTATTATCAACGAGCTGACTGGGACGCGTTCCGTGATTTCCTCCGCGATGTCCCCTGGGATGGAGTCTTTAAGCTCCCCGTCCAAGAATGTGCTTCTGAGGTCTCTTCCTGGGTTAAAGCTGGAATCGACGCTTTCATCCCATCAAGGAAATATAGGGCTAAGACGCGCTCCTGCCCCTGGTTTTCGGCTGCTTGCTCAGCCGCCATCGCCCATAGGAACCACTACTTCCACCTATACCGTAGCGACATGTCTGACTGCAATAGACGTCTCTTTGCCGCCGCCCGTAACGATTGTAGCGTGTCCTAAATGATGCTAAGTCACTATTTGCGGCTCGAATGAAGGAACGTATTGCATCTCGCAAATTTTGCTCCAAAGATTATTGGCGTCTCTGCAAGAGTGTATTGAATAAGTGCAAACCCTCTATACCTCCTCTATTCAACCAGTTCGAAGTCTTGACCTCCTCTACCGACAAGGCTGAATGCTTTGCTCGGAAATTTTCATCCAACTCGACGCTCGACTCTTCTGGTGTACCCATACCTGACTTTCCTCTTAGAACTGAGGCCATATTGAGTGGGTTAAACATAACCCCAACCTTGGTACTGGGCGTTATCTTCAATTTAGATCTCAACAAGGCGAGTGGTGGAGATGGGATACCAGCCATTGTCTTAAAGAAATGCGCGCCTGAACTGGCGCCCGCCCTTTCGAAACTATACAACTACTGCCTCAAGGAATCTTGTTTTCCTGACTGCTGGAAGTTCTCTTCGATTGTTCCTGTCTTCAAGAACTCCGGCGACCCCTCTGACCCTTCCAACTACCGTCCTATCAGTCTCCTTCCCCTCTTTGGCAAAATCTTCGAAGCTCTAATCAATACCGGGGTGGTTAACCACCTCACATCCAATAATCTGCTCTCAGACAAGCAATATGGTTTCCGCTTTGCCAGATCTACAGCCGATGTGCTCACAGCCATCACGGAAACAGTCTACCGAACTCTCCAAAATAACGGGGAAGCCCGAGCCGTGGCACTAGATATCTCCAAAGCATTTGATAGGGTTTGGCACGCCGGCCTTCTCCGCAAGATCCAGGATTATGGCATTACGGGTCAATTATATAACGTAATACAATCATTCCTGTCAAACCGTGAATTGAAGGTCGTTCACAACGGATTCTCCTCCAGTTCCTACCCCACGAACGCAGGAGTTCCTCAAGGCTCTATCCTAGGCCCCACTCTATTCCTTATCTATATAAATGACCTTCCTGACGCCGTAACTTCTCAAGTCGGCATCTACGCGGATGACACCACAATTTATTCCTGCCTCAAAAACAAATCCAGTCTCGCTGACAAAACTCACTTTGCCGTGCGCCTCGAAAAGGACCTCCAATCGATTGTGAACTGGGGCATGATTTGGCTGGTCAACTTCAACGCTTCGAAGACAAAACTGCTCTCTATTAATCACCACAGAGAGCCTTCCCTTCCCTCCATTATAATGTCTGACGATCAACTTCCCGAGAGCAACTCTCTGCGGCTTCTCGGTCTCACGTTGACTGCTGACCTGAGATGGAATAAATACATCAATTGTCAATTGCCTCATCCACTGCGAGGAAAGTTGGCTCCCTGAGCCGTGCTAGGAAGTTTTTCCCCCCTGAGTCGATCCTCCAGATATACAAATCCACAATTCGCCCTAGCATGGAGTATTGCTGCCATATATGGTCTGGCGCTCCTTCTGTTTGCCTCGGGGTTCTTGATAGGCTCCAGAAGCGGATATGTAATATGGTTGGCCCTACCCCTGGCGTCTCGTCTACAGTCACTTTCTCACAGACGCACCGTCGCCTCCCTCTGTCTGTTCTACAAATACTTTCATGGAAATTGCTCCGAGGAACTGCATTCGCTGGTTCCCAAACTTCATGAGTTCAAGCGCCCTACGAGGCTGGCATCCCGCTCTCACCCCTTCACTGTCGAAACTCATAAATGTAGCCGTCTCTACTACTCTAATAGCTTCATGTCTCGCACCTCTCGCCTGTGGAACTCTCTTCCCTTCTCCTGTTTCCCTGAGAGTTATAATCTCCAGCTATTCAAGTGTAATGTCAATCGACATCTCCAGTTGCCTTAATCTATCTACTACCCTCATCCTTTCTTCTATCACTCCTATCTGATCTTCCTATTTTCTGTAACCCCTTGCGTCCTAGTGGCTCCCCGCCTTGCTTGGGGTGAAATGCTTAAAAAAAAAAAAAATGTGTGTGTGCGTGTGTGTGTGTGTGTAATAGCTGAACGAAAATCGCTAGCTGTTTACAAAAGAATAACGTATTATATCGAGGAGGCAAACACAACTATAATTACTTGTGTCCTCATGTATAACATTCTTTAGATTTCCACCTCAAGCATAAGTGATTAAATACTTTCTCGTTTATGATTTTATTATTATTATTATTATCATCATCATCACCATCACTATTATTGTCACATTCATTATTATTATTGTCATCAACTTCATCACTATTATTATTAGTGTTATTATTATTAGCCATTATTATTATTGTTGTTGTTGCTATTGTTGTTATTGTCATCATCATTATTATTAGTAGTAGTAATTTTTATTATGATCATTTTATTGTCATCATTATTAATATTGCCATCATCATCGTTATTATTGTCGTCATTATTATTATTATTAATGTTATCATCATCATCATCATTATTATTATTGTCAATATTATTATTGTTATTATTATTGTCATCTTCATTATTATTATTGTCATTATTATTGTCATCATTATTATTATTAGTCACCATCATAATTATTATTGTTGTCATCATTATTATTTTTATTGTTAATAGTCATCATCATTATTAGTATTATTTTAATTCCATTATTATTATTATTATTAATATCATTATTATTATTATTATTATTATTTATCAACGGGGTGAGTTCAAATACTGCATTAGTTTATATAGTTATTCACCGGGGTGAGTTCAATACGGCATTAGTCTTCTATATTCACTTATTAACTATTGCCTTTGGAGAAGGCATGAATATGCAGCTCCAACCCCCAGTTATAGGTTAAATAGCGAGGTAGACTGCGCTCTCCCGTTGTGTGTAGGCGCTATTGTTTAGCATTTTATTCGAACGAATTTATCCATAAAAGTGGGATCTTGAAATGAAATTTTTCGTTCTTTTAGAGATCCCATTTTGTTTTACTATTTAATCCATAGCTGTAAGAAGACTGGGTCATCTATTTTCCAAGGGTACTGGAAACACACTCGGTAAGAACTTGTACAACAAGTTGATTCAGATTCACTTTCTGCTCTTATTGCAATTAGACATTCACATAATGTGAGTAAAAATATTACAATACAAGGGAAACAACTCGTAATTATTATTTTGTAATTATCTCCCATGAAGTTTACGGCATTTTTTTTTTTCTGTTTTTATTTATTTTTCTAAACCAAATTTCTTACAACTCGCTGATGCAAGTTGAAATCCTCACAATATTTAGGATTGTAGTATTTACCGCTAACATTTTTTTTTGTCGAGATTTACAAACCCTACTTTTTGTTCAATTTCGCAAAAAAAAAAAACGTGTAAAATTTGAATAAGCTGATGTGTTTGGAAAAATACTTTGACAAAAAGCCTACTTCGCAGTTTAATAATTTCTTTAATTTTAATTTAATTCTATAGGATATCATCGTAAACAATATTTTAAGAATTTTTTTTCTTTTTAACTGCGAAGTATAAATTCTTAAAATTGGATACTTTTGAACATGCAACATACAACTGGTTATGCGTAAATATTTCTTTCTGGAGATAAATTCCAAATTTCTGAAGCGTTTCGAATTGGAATTTTTGTTTATAGTCCCGAAACGCAGGGCGAACTGAAGAACTTAAAGGAAAGAAATACAAAAAGTAATAATGCATTTTTATTAAATAAGTATTTGTTACTTTAATCATTAAATTGTTTTTAAAATAGTGGAATTATTTTGTATGATAAATAATAAAACTTTTAATTTTTCCAAAAATGATGAAAATATATTCTACTAAGCTACGTTAATTTTAAAAATGAAAGCTAAATGTTGCACTAAAATAAGTGACAAATTAAGCGTTGTAAGTTCTCTGAACATCTGAATATACGAAGCTCAATAATTCACAGCTAATATATATATATATATTAACTAAACTAAAGACGGCAAATATAATATTTCAATTTCTTGCAAAATTAACTATATGGGACATAGTACCAACTCCTTGAATAAACGTGTCTCTTGTCACATCAAAGAGCCCTTAAGAAAAATTCTTGTCAAAAATTCTAAAATTCTACATAGATAACATTACCGGAAATATTTTCCTATAAGAGAAGCCCTGTATATTAAACATCTCTCTCCAATTATCAACCTGAACTTATTTAACAGTGTGTTGAAAGTTTTTTTTTTTTTTTTTTTTAAATTTTTTGAATTCCAGCCGCGCTCAAAACGCGAAGCAGTGGAATAAAGGATCCTACTAGTATGGAAACAACAGTAAAAAATACGTCTTAAACATGCAAACATGAAGAGATATTAACAACACCAAAACAAAAACACCATGAAAATGGCTAAAGTGGCCGAAAGCGTTTGCGACAATGGACAATGTCACAATACAGACAAATTTTGCACACCCAATCTCCCATCAAAACTTTCATAAGAAAATCTATTTTTGATATTAAAAAAAGTTTCTAGGAATGTTTGTTTGTTCATGTTGCTATTCGAACTTATCAAATACAAAATATTTAGATAAAAAAAGGAGTATTGATAAAAGTAATAATAATAATGATGAAATACTTTCTAGAAATTACCGGACCACGTTATCATCATAATCAAGACTTTTGAATGTAAAAAAAATGCATGTTTATATATAACCATACATATTCTATCAGTTTCATATGTTATTCAAATTTCATCTCATGCATATATTATCATAAAAATCTTATCAAAGATAGAAAATTACAAATGTGACTAATTCAAACGTCAGTAAAAGGCTAAATTTAATGTTTGAAAACGAACAATAAATTCAATACAGTATTTACAAATATTTATTAAATGAAGAAATTGACTATTTAATACCGTGCTTGGAGGGGGGCGCTCCTATTTCCTCAACTCACACACAAACACACTGTATATATATTGTCACGTAGCCACGATTTCATTAACCATATAGGCGTTAGGCTAAAGTAAAATCTTAAATAAAGAGAAAATTAATTAGATATAAAAGAAAAATAAATAAAAACAGAAATTTAATCCAATGCTTCCGACTCGCGAGCGAATATATTCTATGATCAGCCATATCCTTCTTTTCTCTTCGCAAATTCTTTCTCTCCTTATCCTCTCTTCCACCCACAAGCCAAGGGCCCGTGAACTTTGAAGTGACCCGACGCGAGAATGACCTGGTTCCAAGATTTCGCGGCTGACCATAAGTGAATTCCAGACACCATTAGGGTCTCCTGCTGCGATTCACGTGATCGGAACGTACTGAGCATGTGTTGAACTTTTGGCCATCACACAAGCACTGCGTGATTTGTGCCCTATCCTCCTGCGTACCCGGTCAAGGACGAAGGGAACCCACGTGACTGTCTTTGGGGACAGCGAAAACCAACAAAAGGATTTTTAGTTTCCCTCTGACCAGCGGCAGTTGAACGTCGCTGGGCAAAAATCGTCAGACTGCCCACTGAGATGAGGAAGACAGCAAAGTCTGTCGACTAGTGGTGAAAGGACTGCTAGGGAACTGACCCAACCAAACGCCTGTATGTGATGCTGGGGTTCCTCGAACACTTGTGAAAAGAAGAAGAATCCAGGAACATTGTTGGCCGGCCAAGATATTGTTTTATCATCAGAACTCTCGCTTCGGCGAATCAAAACTTTATGTGAAGATATCAACCCGACTGCAAGATAAGTTGATTCGTTTGGCTTGATCTGTTTTCATATATGTATGTATTCGCTCGCGCCTTCTATTCTTTAATGATGTCCTCCCCCTTTGTTAAATGAATGTTCTTTTTTTTCCTTTCTTTATTTCGTTATATATATTTATAAATAAATGTTTTATTTTGAAATCCATCGTCTTGTGTCTGTTCTTCGATGATTCCCTTGTGTCGCTTCCATTTCTGAGTGAAGACCGAGAAAAAGAAACCACGTTTTCCTTTTTTTAGAACCCGTGGTTCATCTATATGCTACAAGTTCTCTAACAATATATATATATATATATATATATA
>CAHIKZ030000014.1:2302500-2310000 GCA_903632075.3 Acanthosepion pharaonis | reverse complement strand
ATACACTGGCTCGTGAAAATCTTTTTCTTGAATTTGAGGGTGTGGTGAAGGGACTTATTTTTATATTCTTAATTGTTCAAAACTCCAAGTCGTAGATCTACAACTACGTCCGCATGTATGTTGGCCGTATTTGTCCTAGTAATGATTGTTTATCCAACAAACCTTCTGATGGGACTTAAAATATAGAGAGAGATATAAGATTTAATTCATATATATATATATATATATATATATATATATATATATATATATATATATATAAGGCTCAAACACTATTCCATAGTTATAATCAGACCTACAAATTCAAATTTATATACAGTGTAACCCGGATATAAGAGAGTTGTCGGGACCAGAGAAGGATTATCTTATATCCGTGTTTATCTTATATCCGGGTTTGGTCTAATTTATATACATTAACACAGGCTCTAATTTGGGACCAGAGAAAATCTCTCTTATACCCGGGTTTCCCTTATATCCGGGTTACACTGTATATATATATATGTGTGTGTGTGTGTGTGTATTACTTAAGAATTATCGAATTGGTGCAAGTAATTAAATAAATGTTTGAAGTGAAAAATTAATTCAAGATATTTGATAATCTTTTTTCACTCGCATGACCATTTTAGAATTAAATGTGACAAGCAATGAAAAGTGGACATTAATGCAAGAGATTGTGCTCCGAGAAAAAAATATGAACCACGAAGAGATATCTAGAAAACGCAAGGACTATCTATGTGCAGCAGTAAGTCCAGACCAACTTTAAAAAATACTTCGTGTCTGTGAATGCTGGTGAAATCTCAAATAAAATTTTCAATTACGGGAAAGCGTCTTCGTCAGCTATCATAAAGGGTGCTGAAGTTATTAAAACCTCACATGTCAAGGATAAGCTCTTTTCAATTAATTTTACCTTCCTTACTTTAGGTTCCTCTCCTCAGGAAGCACAAACTTTGTAATATCTCTGTCTCGGTGCGGGAAGTTTCTAGATTATCAAAATCCTGGACTCTAAGAAGGCCACCGACCCAGACAAATTCCCAGTGATTGTTCTCAAAAACTAAACTACTCTCTATTAATCACCATAGAGATCCTTCCCTGTTCTCCATTAGAATGTCTGATAGTCAACTTCTTGAGAGCAACTCTCTGCGTCTGCTCGGTCTCACGTTGACTGCTGACCTGAGATGGAACAAATACATTGAGTCAATTGCTTCTTCCACCGCGAGGAAAGTTGGCTCTCTGTGCCGCGCCAGGAAATTTTTCTCCCCTGAATCGATACTTCAAATATACAAATCAACCATTCGCCCTTGCATGGAGTATTGCTGCCATATATGGGCTGGAGCACCTTCTGTTTACCTCGGAGTTCTTGATAAGATCCAGAGACGGATATATAATATAATTGGCCCTGATCTGGCATCTCGTCTACAGTTGCTCTCTCACAGACGCGCCGTCGCCTCTCTCTGTCTTTTTTATAAGTACTTTCATGGTAATTTCTCCGATGAGCTGCTTTCACTGGTTCACAGACTTCATGAATTCAAGCGCCCTACGAGGCTGGCATCTCGCTCTCACCCTTTCACTGTAGAAACTTTTAAATGTAGCCGCCTCTTCTACTTCAATAGCTTCATACCTCGCACCTCTCGCTTGTGGAACACCCTTCCCAATTACTGTTTCCCTAGGAGCTATAATCTCCAACTTTTCAAATGTAATGTCAATCGACATCTCCAGTTACCTTGATCTACCCACTATCCCTCTCCTCATCCTTTCTTCTATCTCTCCTATCTGCTCTCGCTCCAAATCTTCTGAAACCCCCTGCACGTTAGTGGCTTCACGCCTTGCTCGGGGCGTAACGCTTAAAAAATATCAGCCCAGAATTACCTCAAATTCTAGTAAAATTGATTAATTTCTGCCTGAAGGTGAAATGCTCCTAAAATCTATGGAAGGTGTCAATTGTGTGACCTATTTTTATTTTTAAGTGTCCATGCCTGTTGGAACATCAACTTTTAGCCTCCTTAATGTCATCAGTACACACTTCGAATCTATATTCAGCAAATCCGTTGATAAACACCTCAAGAATCCATCCCCCTGAAAGATAACCTTGATTGATTTAGATCTGCTAGATCCATGATATCTTAGCTGTCATTACTCACAGAATTAAGAAGGCACTATATAATTAATCCATCATGAGAACCATTGCCAAAGATTTATCAAAAATGTACCGTAACTGTCCATCTTTGGAATTTCTGGAAGCACTCTCTCAATTATCAAGTCTGTCCTAACAGGAGGGCCATTAAGGTTGATTTTAATGCAAGTCATTGTATTTCATAAGATCTATGTCGAAATTCCTTAGCGTTTTCTCTGCGGTCTTACCATCTTTCTATTGGATATTAATGATCTGCCTAAGAGCTTACTCCGATCATTAGTGAATATATACAGATGATACAACAAGTGCACCGTAAAATAAAATTGGAAGACCAGAACCTAGCAACTCATCTCTCCTCAGCATTAGCCCAGATGGCTCAATGGGGGAAGGACTAGCTCTTAAAATACAGTTGGGCGAAGACCAAACCGAACAGACCATGAACTTTTACCTAAACATTTATGGGGGCGGGATCTTGGTCTTCTCTCAAAGAGACTCCTTGCCGTGAATATCTATTGGGGCTCGAGCTCTCCTCACACATCAAATGGTACTCATATATAAGATTGCTTGCAGATGTTGCAGGGAAAATGGTCTCTTCTATGTACGACTCCAGTAAGTAACTAACTTACTCTGCTTTAATCTTTACAATAGCTAGATCAGACAAAAACGGAGGATTTATGCCATATCTGGCCTGGAGCTTCCTAATCTTCACTTGGATGACTAGACAGTGTTCAAAATCGTCTACAAAGACTTGTGGCTGATGAATTATTTTCCATTATGCAAATCGTTTCCCAAATACGAATCGTCACGGGCATCTTACTGCTCCATCAATATTGCTATGTATTCGGAAGAGTTACATTCGTTAGTCAAATTGGACACGCCAATCCCCTTACACAATGATGAATAATCCCCATTATCTTCGTATTCCATTAGTAAGAAAGTAATTTCCATTCGAGTAGATTCTACTTAAGAATTGCTGCTTATGGAAAAGACACCCGGCAGGATGGTTTTTCCAATCACTACAATCTTGACAATGTCGACTATTTGTCACTGATGGATTGGATACACCACTACGTCACTGACAAGTAGTGCACAGCATTTTCCTATAGAGACAATAAAAGTGACCCATATTGGAAAAATTCTTCTGCACCACAGCTTTTATTCCAGGCTATCTGCTTGCAACTAAACTAAAAACTTAACTGTAGAATTTTGGGAGGAAATTTAACCAGGAAATGTAACATTCTCTCTAGTTGTTAATGCGTCAATTCACGGTTCATTGAAAATTTCCAGGCACATTCTGCTGCATTTCTTTTCATTTTTTTTACGAAACTTTTGACTTCTAATACATTCTATCAAATATATCGAATATGAGAATTATATCACAATCCCAGCAACATATGTGTCTTTATATATTTTGCGTTTATAGTTTGATCTTTTTCCTAATCCTTAAACTATTCTTTTCTCTTTTACTTACACAATGTTACAATGCTTTGTATTTCCACAAAGGGAAAAATCCTGCTCAAACAGCAAATAGGATAGTTGTCAGTTATGCAGATGATACTATAGGAAATAAACATTATTTCCAACACAACTACATATCCACATACATAACATATTAAAATAAAAATACTATTTTCTACCCAATAATATAATATTTACAAAAATACCTAAAAAGATTACACCATGCAACAAACACCGGTTGAATTTGCATTTATATTTTTGATGAATGCAGATTGGAAGTGCGAGAAAATAAATAGATGAAGTAGAATTGGCGGTTGTATTTATATATTTCAACAATAAAAGGGTGGGGCATAGATGCCAATTTAGGCAAACGCTTAAATTCTTATTTTCGGGACAAAAGCTCGTCAAAAGCAGTTGTCGTGAAAATATTTGAAGAAAAGACAGATGGAAGCAGAGAGATGCCTGGATAGGATTGATTACATTACTGATCCTTCTTTGGATTTTGTCAAGAACGTTTAGATGTACAGCAGGAGCAGATATAGCAACAGTATGCAATACACGGACGAATGGTAGATTTGTAAATATAAACGATACATTCAGACGAGAAGAATTTTCTGGCACGACAGTGACACAATCTTCTTTGCAGTAGAAGCAGCTATTCTTTTAATATAGCCTCTCCACTTTATGTGAGTTTAAAATATGTGGCTAAGAAGGCGTAGTCAGTTGCTCCCCTGGAGTCTAATGTCAACCATGTTAATAGCATGCAGTAAAGATTCTCTGTTGTGATTAATTGAAAGGAGTTTTTTTTTTGTTGTTGGATGTGTTAAAATGTAGAAGTCATTACTTGCCCCACTTAACCACTGATTTGTGGTCTTCAAGAGCGCCTCTCCAGATTTACTTTGTCAGATCTGACAGATTTTCTACCGTGACAGGCGTAAATGGTATTGTCATCTGCATAAATCCCTAGTGGGGAACTGATGGCATCAGGACATACGTGAAATCTTATTAGATAGAAATATGCGCTCTCCGGCCGGTTTCGAACTTGTACTCCCCTAGGGGAAACCGTTATTAAGTATGACGTGTTTTGATTTTCACAAATTCCTTTGTTTACGTTAGGATACAAAATTGAATAGATATGTTTATTTCAAGAGTCAAAGAATGATCTACGATTAAAGGAATTACTCAACGTTGTTTGGTCATCGGCGCATTCTGTAGACAAGACGTCGAAGCGCGTTAGATCTTAGGACGATTTCCCCAAATGGAACGGAAGTTCGAATCATGATGGAGAGTGCATATCTTTTTAGAATAAAATTTCTTAATGTCCAGGTTGGTAGCTGGAAACAAATAAATATACTATTTACGAAAAATCTAATTGAAATAACGTTTAAGTAACCCCCTATATATATATATATATATATATATATATATAGAGAGAGGATGATATTAAATTCATAAGTGGAAAGGATAATCCAAGCAGGTCTTTGTAATATAAAATGTTAAAAATGTAGATCCATAAAGAGATCTCAGTATATAGTATACAGAGCAATATAATATGCATAAATGGAAAAACATAACGCATCATAGAAAAATCGGTTATAAATTAGTTTACCTGCCAAAATAAATTATAATTTATAATCGAGTTCTTGATGATTCGTTTTTCTTTGATATATATATATATATATATATATATATATATATATATATATATATATATATATATATATATGTATGTGTGTGTGTTGGTGTATGTATATACATATATATATATATAAAGTATATATATGTGTGTGTGTGTTGATGTATATATATATATATATATATAAGTATATATATGTGTGTGTGTGTTTGATGTATGTATATATATATATATATATATATATATATATATATATATATATATATATATATATATATATAAACAGGCAATTCTTGATAAAGACTGTAGTGACAGTCGAAAGTACTCAGATTAAAAGACATGGACTTTGGAAGTTTATATATTCAATTCCGAATTTGGAAAAATGTAAGAAAAGTTGATGCCACATTTCTTGTCAGTGTTAACAAAACATGTTGCATAAACGGACAATTATATGACTATAAAATCATTGACAAATTGAAAGAAAACGGTCAAATTCAAAATCTTCTATTGTTTAAAACATAATGCATAAATTAATCTTATAGTAAAATAATATAAATAATAATTACATTATAAAAACCTTCAGTGGCCATAACTTTTACTTAATTTCGTTTATTAGACATTAAATTTCCTCACTTAGCATCCTCCATAATTTACCTTGATTTTTAGTTAGCCTAAAATATATATGTGAATATACTTAAATTTAACAATTCTGAAAATTTTTCTTTTGTTTATAAATACTTGTTGCAATATAAAATTCTTACAGTTGGTAAAGTCCACCAGAGATCGAAACACATTGGCTAAGAAAAGTCTCCCTTTTGTCTTTATTCATATGCTCTTTTTACAGATATATATTTAGTTATCTGAATTTTTTTAATCATATCTGAATTTAGTGTATGTGTACTATTTATTGAAACACGCACGATGGACATACTGTATATTAGAAACAAAGCCGGCTTGTACAATTCCAACGAGCATGAAAGTCAACATGGTGTTTTACCAAATTTTATTTTTAGACCAAACCTGAAATCAATATTCTGCTTTTTCGTAATTGCTTTAAATAGTCTTCTGGAATATTTCTACATACACCTTAAAAGACATTACGAAGAATTTTAGCAGTATATTTAGCGTTCCCTGTCAAGCTTCAATAAATGCTAAAAATATCGGGAGGTTAATCCACGACTGCATCTAAATCACTTTTTAACTGCACTGGCAGTGTCTTTTGGCATTATTGTCATACCGAAAGACGGCACCATTGCTAATCAGATTCTTCCAGCATGGGATTGCATGGTGGAACAAAATCTGTCATTAATTTTTCAAAATTCCATCAAGACATCAAACACCACCGGTTGAATTTCTGCCTGAAATCATGATAGAATCTCACTCATCTCAGATGATTCTGGATTCACAATATTATACCTGTCAGCTGATTTTGATAATTTAAATCAATAACTTCAAAATTTGATTTATCATTCTCTACTACCTGTTGCCGTTAGTTTTCAGTCCAGTTAAATTTGGCAAATCACAGTCTTTTATCTCTGTTTCCATTTTTAAAAAATGTCTTCCGATCAGTTAACCTTCCGCTGAGGCTATATCTGAGGAAGCTTCATCGAAGAGTTACAGAATCAACTGCAGGAAAAGATGCAACTCTCAGGTCCTGTATTAGATCTTGGCTGGATTTACCTATTTATTAAGGACATAGCTTTCAGATACTGCTCATATGCTATAGATAGTTTGATAAGGCCCCCCTTTTTTTCTTTTCTCCTTAACAGATACAGTTTTCTCAGATTTTTAAGGGGATGCTACATGCATGTTGCCATATGCCGTGTGTTTGGCTAATAGAGCCTTCGGAATTACCTTCTTGCAAAATTCCTATTTTATGTACGTCAAACCGTGTTCTCTTTTGACATGCTTTGTAAATACAAACCTAGCAAAGAAATACAAACTGCATGCGTAAATTTTCAATTAAAAAGTAGAATAAACGCGTCAATTTAAATTTATTGTATGCTATGTGGTCTGTTATATGGTAGCACATCAAGGATTCATCTTTTGTTTGAGGAGCTTTCTATGCTTGAATGATTCATAGGTTAGAGTGTCATGACTTAACAAGCAAAAATATATTGTTCAGAAACAGTAGCGTTAAAGGACTGAACAGGAAATTCTTAAAAGTATAACGAAAGAAATTCGGAAAGCTTGAACAAATATGGTGCAAGACTAGCACAAAATTTTACGAGAATTTTTCGACGCCTTCGCGATAAAACATAAAAAAATGAGACTG